>JAODAL010065918.1:0-17998 GCA_025379985.1 Phyllomedusa bahiana
TTTTGGGTTTAAATGAAATATGATTTTAAATTTTAAAAAAGCTCAAAGGGTTCCATTGTAAAATTTAAAATTTTATTTTATAGAGGGGCAACATCGGTATGCATAACGTATCCATGAATAACAAAACCTTTTTATGGTTTACTTTCCAACAGGTAGTTCCTGTGTCAATAACATTATGTGGTTTTTTCAATGTGTTTAACCATATTTTTCCCATGGTAAAATTTAAAGTTCCCAAAAATTCGTTTTTTTATTATTATTTTTTTATTATTATTATTATTTTTTTTTTTTTTTTTTTTTTTTTTTAATTTTTTAAAAGTATTTTAGGGGAATCTTTTTATTTTTCCTTTTTTTTTCAAAATCCTCTTTATCATATCTTTACTAAAAATTGGGAGCATAATTTATATTTCTTCCTCTATTTAGAATGGGAAATTTCTCAAAAATTGGTTTGTCATTTTGCCGAATTTCCGACAAAAAAAAATTCGGTCCGAATTACTTCGGGACAAATGTGTTAAAAAAAGTTTTTCCCCGGTTTGCACAGAGCGGGGTGTGTAGAAGTTGTGCCATGCTTAAAAATGCGGGAGGGGGGCGGGTTTGGTCTTCTAAAATGTTGTGTTTTTTTATGCACGACATGACTGCGCCGCTCTTGATCGCTTTACATAAAATTCCCTGGGCATTAAGAGGGCAAAATGACCAAAAAACTCAAGGGGAATGTAGCCTGAAAAAAGTCTGCCCGCGAAGCTGGAAAAAAAAGTGGAGCTCGGTGGCAAAAACGTGACAGAGTGTGGAGGGGGGACGGTGGGAGCCACAGCGTAAGGTGACAGTGGCACAGACATTTGGGGGGTGGCAAAAAAAAAGGAGTAGCCACAGAGGGCACAAAGACAGTATGGGGTCCCGGGCGGATGAGGTTTGGCAGTGGACAATGAATTTGGATGTGGCAAAAAAAAAAGTAGGCCCCGAGTGGCACAATACACAGTGTGGAGGCACCAGCGCAGATGAGGTCAGGGGTTTCAAATGACATTTGGAGGTGGCAAAAACGGAGTAGGCCATAGAGTGCGCTATGACACAGTTTTGGGGGTCACAGCGCAGCAGCAGAGGTTTGGCGTGGACAATACTTCTGGTGTGGCAAAAACAGGAGTAGGCCAAGAGTGGCACAATGGCACAGTGTGGAGGTCAGGAGCAGCGCATGAGGTGGAGTGGGACAAAAAAATTTTGGAGGTGGCAAAAATTTGGAGTAGGCCCCCGGTGGACAATGAAAGTGTGGAGGGGGCCAGCAGCAGCTAGCATAGGAGGGGTGGCCAATAATTTTGGATGTGGCAAAAATGGGTTAGACCCAAAAAAGGGGGACAATGACACGGTGGGGGCCCCGGAGCAGCGCATGGGTCGACGTGGCACAATACTTTGGAGGTGTCAAAAAAAGTATAGGCCACGAGTGGACAATGACAGGGGGGAGGGAGTGGCAGGGAGGGGGGCAAAAAATGGGGAGGGCCCCGGGGCACAATGACACAGAGTGGAGGGCCGGGACAAAAGCATGGGGGTCAGGCAGTCGCACAATAAAATTTCTGGGGTGGCAAAAAAAGGGGGGTTGGGCCCAAGAGGGGCACAAGCCGGGTGTGGAGGTCGGCGGCAGCACCCATGAGGTCAGAAAGTGGCCCCAAAAAATTTCGGAAAGGGGAAAAAACAGTAGAAAGCCACAGGGGGCACAAGACGAGAGGGGGGTGTGGGGGGCAGCGCATGGGGTTTCAAAAAAGTGGAACAATGACATTTGGAGGTGGTTTAAAACTGGGTAGCCCAAGAGTGGCACATGAAATGGTGGGGGTTTGGGGGAAAGCAAAGAAATGAGGTCAGGCTGTGGAAATGAATTTGGAGGTGGAAAAAAACCTAGATTGGGCCCAAAAAGTGGAAAATGACACAGTGTGGAGGGGGGGGAGGCAGAAGAAAAGCATTGGGTTTTCCGGCCCAGTGGCATAAAAAACCCATTTGGAGGTGGAAAATGGGGTAGGCCACAAAGTGGCACAATGAACCGTGTGGAGAGCAAGGCACAGGCATGAGGTAGGAAGGGCCCCAATGACATTTTGGAGGTGGAAAAAAAATGGAGTGACCCAGAGGGCCACAAGGGAACCGTGTGGAGGGCCGGCAGCAGAGCATGAGGTCAGAGAATGGAACAATGCATTTTTGGAGGTGGCAAAAAGGGAGGGGGCCCACAGAGGGGCCCCTAGACACAGAGTGGAGGTATTGGCCGAAAAGGGTGGGGTTGAAAAAGGGGGCCAAAATTTTTTTTTTGTTTTTTTTTCGGGGGGGGGGGGGGGAGGGGGGGGGGGGGGGGCCCCCCTCTAAAACAGGAGTGGGCCCAGGGGGTTGGCAAAATGAAAACAGTGTGGGGGTCCCCGCAGCAGCTGCAGCTTTGAGGCCCGAAAGGGCACAATGACATTTGGGGGTGGCAAAAAAGTATTTGGCCCCCAGGGGTGGCCCCAAGGGACGGGGAGTGGGGGGTTGACGGTGGCAGCAGCATGAGGTCGGGACATTGGCACAAGGGAATTGGGAGGTGGAAAGAATGGATTTGTCCACAGGGGAAAATAAACCCCATTTGTGGGGGTCCGGCGGGGGCCCGCATGGGGTCGGGCCCAGGGGGAAAAAAACATTCTGGAGGTGGTTTAAAAAGGAGTAGGAAACAGAGTGGCACAATGAAAAAATTGGGGAAAGGCCGGGCACCCGCGAGTTTGGGGTTTCAGAAAGGGGCCCACAATGACAATGAGTGGAGGTGGGGTGGCAGGGCATGAGGTCGGGCAGTGGCCCAAAAATGACATTGGGAGGTGGCAAAAAACTGGAGTAGCCCACAGAGTGGCAAATGAAAACCGTGTGGAGGTCACGGCAGCAGAGCATGAGGTGGGCCCATTTTGGCACAAATCCCCTTCGGGAAAGATGGCAAAAAAGGGAAAAGGCCCCACAGAGGGGCCACAAGGGACACAGTGTGGGGGTCAGGGCCGCGGCAGCTTGAGGTCAGGCAGTGGCCAAAAAATTTTTGGGAAATTTGGAAAAAAATGGAGTGGGGCCACAAAAGGGGGCACAATAAAAACAGTGTGGAGTTCCGGGGCCGCAGACCCGAGGGGTTTCATTCAGTGACACAATACATTTGGGGGTTTTGGAAAAAATGCGGGGAGTAGCCCACAGATTTGAGATATGACACGTGTGGGGGTCAAAAGCACCCGCTTGGGTTTCAGGCAGTGGCACAAGGGAAAATTCTGGATGTGGAAAAAAAACGGAAAGTAGGTGGGTTTGGCACAAGGGACCAGGGGGAAAGGTCACGGGCAGGGCAGCATGGGGGTCAGGCAGTGGCACAATGACTTCTGGAGGTGGTTTAAAACATTTTAAAAGGCCCAGAGTGGCACAATGACACAGTGTGGGGGTTCACAGCAGCCCACGAGGTCAAAAAGTGGCACAATGACATTCTGGGGGGGGCCCATAACAGTAGTGGGCCCACATAGGGGCCCCAATGAAAAAGAGTGGAAGGTGAGGGTTTGGGTGGCAGCAGATGGGGTTCAGACAGTGGCCCCAATGACATTGGGGAGGTGGCAAAAACTGGGGGTGTCCAAGGTGGCAAAATTTGAACATTTGTGGAGGTCACGGCAGCAGAAAGATGAGGTCAGGCAGTGGAAAAATTTGCCCAATTTGGAGGGGGGCAAAAACAGGAGTGGGCCAGAGTGGAAACAATGACCCAGTGGGGAAAGGTCACAGCACCCGCGGGCATGGGGGTTTTAAGGGAAAGTGGCACAATGCTTTTGGAAAGGTGGAAAAAACAGTAGTGGGCCCACGATTTGGCACAAGACGGAAGTGGAGGTGACGGGGGAAAGCAGAATGGGGGTTTCAGGCAAGGGGCCCAAAAATGACATTGGGAGGTGGCAAAAAGGGGAGTAGCCCCAAGAGTGGCAAAAGGGACACAGTGGGGAAAGGGTCCGGCAGCTGACGTCAGGCAAGGGGCAAAATTGGACATTCTGGAGGTGGAAAAAAAAGGAGGGGCCAAGAGGGGCCACAAAGACACAGTGTGGAAGCCCAACGGGCGGCAGCATGAGGTCAGGCAGTGGCAAAATTTCCCTTTTGGGAAAGGTGGCAAAAACTGGATGGGCCCACAAAGGGGCACAATGCCCACAGTTTTAAAGGGTCACGGCAGAAGCAGAAATTAGGTCGGGCCCGGGGGGCCCCAATTTAAAATTCTGGAGGTGGAAAAAAACTGGAGTGGGCCCAAAAGTGGCACAATGACACAGGTGGGGCTAGGGGCAAAAGCGGCCATTAGGTCGGAGGGGGCCAAAAAAATTCCGGGAAAGGGGTGGAAAAAAATGGGGTGGGGGCCCCACGGAAGGTGGCACTGAAAACGGTGGGGAAAGACAGGGCCCGAGCAGCATGGGGGGTCGGGAGTGGCACAAAAATTTTTTTTTGGAAAGGGGGAAAAAAATGGAGTGGGCCCAAAGATTGGCACAAAAGGGGACCAAGTGGAGGCCGGCCCAGAAAAAAGCATGAGGTCGGGGCAGTGAAAATGCATTTTGGGGTGGTTTTAAAACAGGAGTGGGCCAAAAGAGGGGCAAAATTAAACCCCAGTGTGGAGGTCCGGCAGCAGCGAGCATGAGGTCAAAAAGTGGCAAAAATGATTTTTGGGGAGGTGGAAAAAAACGTAGGAGGCCACAGAGGGGGCACAATGCCCCGGGAAAGTGGATGTGACAGGGCAGCAATGGGGTTTCATCGGGGGGCCAATGACATTGGGGAGGTGGAAAAAAACGGGAGTTGTCCCCCAAAAGTGGCACAATACCCCGTTTGGGGTCACGGCAGCAGCAGCATGAGGAAAGGGCCCAGGGGCACAATAAATTTCTGGAAGGGGGGGGGAAAAAAAAACGGGAAAGTGGCCACAAAGTGGCAAAATGAACAGGGGTGGAGGTCACGGCAGCAGCAGCATTTAAAAGGGGGGGGGGGGCATGGCCAATGACATTTAAAGGTTGGAAATTTAGCGGGAGAAGGCACGGGAGTGGCATTTATGAACAGGTGGGAGGTCACAGCGCAGCAGAGGGAAAACCCGGCCCGGTGGCCCCAATTTGGACATTTGGATGGGGGCCAAAAAAAACAGGAGTAGGCCATAAAAGGGGCCCACAATGACACGGGTTTTGGAGGTCACGGCGGGCGGGCAGCTTTGAGGTAGGCAGTGGCAAAATAACTTATGGAGGGGGCAAAACTGGAGTAGGCCAAAAAGGGGCCCAAAATTGACACAGTCGTGGAGGTACGGAGAAGCAGTTGGGTTTCCGGGCCCGTGGAAAATTTAAACATTTGGAGGGTGGAAAAAAATGGATTTAGGACAGAGTGGCACTAGACAAGAGGGAGGTCAGGCAGAAAAAGCATGGGGTTTCGGGCAGGGGCCACAATGACATTCTGGAGGGGGGTTTAAAAAAAGGGGTAGGCCACAGGGGAAAAATGCAAAAGGGGGGGAAGCACGGCCAGCAGCGGCATGGGGTCAAAAAAGTGGCAAATGACATTTTTGGAGGGGGAAAAACGTATTTAGGCCCCCGGGAGTTGCCAATGACAGGGAGTAGGGGTGAGGGGTGGCAGCGCATGAGGTCAGCCGTGGCCCAAGGGAAAATTTTTTTCGGGAAAAGGGGGAAAAAACTAGAGTAGTCCCCCGAGTAGACAATGCACGTGTGGGGGGTCACGGAGGGGCTTTTGAGGTCGGGCAGGGGCAAAATAAATTTGGAAGTGGAAAAAAAACGGGGGGGCCCAAAAAGTGGCCCAATGACACTGTGGAGGTCAGGGGAGCGCACCCTTTTTGGGTTTGGCCCAGGGGCCCAAAATTACATTTGGAGGTGGAAAAAAGAGGGGGGTAGGCCCACAAAGTGGCACTATGACCCAGTGTGGGGGGTCACAGCAGCAGCAACATAAAGTTTCGGGCGGGGGGGGCAAAAGACATTCTGGATGTGGAAAAAAACGGGAGTGGGCCGGGAGTGGGCACAATGACACGGGGTGGGGGGCAGGGCAGCGCATGGGGTTTCGGAGTGGCACAATAAAAAATTTGGAGGTGGAAAAAAACTGGAGTAGGACAAAGTGGCATTGGGGACCCAGTGTGGAGGTCACGGCAAAAAAGCGATTGGGGTCAGGGCATGGACAAAAATTTTGGAAAGGGGGAAAAAAATGAGTAGGCACAGAGTGGCAAATAAACAGTGTGGAGAGCCGGCAGCAGCAGCATGAGGCCCAGGCAGTGGCAAAATGACATTTGGAGGTGGGAAAAAAGTAGTAGGCCATAGAGTGGCAAAATGAAGAGAGGGAGGTGACGGGGAAGCAGTTGGGGTCAGACAGGGGCCCCAATGAAAATTTGGGGGTGGCAAAAAATGGAGTAGGAAAGAGTAAATATTACCAGGGGGTGGAGGTAGTCAGAAAAAGAGGGGTTTCAGGAGTGGAAAAAGAATTTGAAGGTGGTTAAAAAAGGGGTAGGCAAGGGGAGGAGATAATTGGGGTGGGGGCAGAGCAGTTTGGGGTTTGGGTTTTTAAAAATAAATTTTTTCAAAAAATTATTCCAAAATTTTTCCCCAATACTTTTTTTCATAACCCCCCCACTATTCCAATCAAAATTAAATTCTTTTTTTTCAAAATTTTCCCCACAAAATTCCCACCTTTTTCCCCAAAATTTTATTCCCAAATTTTTATTAAAAATTTTTACTTTTTTTAAATTAAAAAAACTTTAAAAAAATTAAAAAAAATAAAAAAACAAAAAAACCCCAAAAAAAAAAAAAAAATTAAAATCCCCCCCAATTTTTTAATTTTTTTTTTTTTAAATTTTTAACTTTTTTTTTTTTTTACCCAAATTTACCCCCCCTTTTTTTAGGGCCCCCCCCCTTTGGGGGGGGAAATAACCTGGGGGGGAAAAACAGTTGTGGGCCCAGAGGGGGACAATGACAGGGAGGGGAAGTGACGGGGGCAGCAGCATGGGTCAGACAGTGGCACAATGACCCCAGTGTGGAGGTTTCAGGTAGCAGAAGCATGGGGTTTTCAGCATTTGGAAAATTTGAATTCGGGAGGTGGAAAAAAGCAGGAGTGGGCCCACAGAGTGGCACTAATGCCACAGTGTGGGGGTTTCCACACCCAGCAGCAGCATGAGGTCAGGCAGTGCAAAAAGACATTCTGGATGTGGCAAAAACGGAGTTTCCCCTTTAAAAAGTGGACAATAAAACAGTGGGGAAAGGCCCACGGCAGCAGCAGATGAGGTCGGGGCCAGGGGGAAACCTTAATCTTTTCTGGGGGTTTGGCAAAAAACTGGAGTAGGCCCACAGAGGGGCACAATTTAATTTTTTGGGGGGAACGGCAGCGCAGCATGAGGTCGGCAGTAGCACAAGGGACTTTTGGAGGGGGAAAAACGGAGTAGGCAAGAGGGGGCCCACTATGAACAGAGGTGGGGCCGGCAGAAAAAAGTTTGAGGCCCAGAAGGGGGCCCAATGACTTCTGGAGGGGCAAAAAACAGGAGTGGGCCCACAGAGTGGCACAAGGACACAGTGTGGGGGAGTCCCCGGCAGCAGCAGCATGAGGTCAGAAAGTGGGCAAAATTTTCATTCTGGAGGGGCCGGAAAACATAGTGGCCCAAAAGGAGTGGCAAAGGGACAGGGAGTGGGAAGTGGGTGTAAGCAGCATGAGGGCCCGACAGTGGCAAAATGACATTCGGGAGGTGGAAAAAAAGGGGAGTAACCCACAGAGTGGCACAATGAACAGTGGGGAGGTCAGGGAAAGCAGCAGCTGAGGTAGGCAGTGGCCCCAAAAACTTTTGGGAGGGGGAAAAAAAAACGGGAAAGTGGGGCCACAGAGGGGAACAGAAATTTTTGGAGGGAAGGGGCCGAGCAGATGAGGTCGGGGCAGTGGCAAATGGACTTTTGGAGGGGGCCCAAACGGAGTAGGCCACAAAGGGGCACTATGCCAGTGTGGAGGTCAGGGCAGCAAGCTTTAGGCAGGCAGTGGAAAAATTTAAATTTGGAGGGGGGCAAAAAGGGAAAGTGGGCCCACAGGGGTGGCAAAAGGGACCCAGTGTGGGAGAGGGGCAGCAGCAGCTGAGGTCGGCTTTTGGCACGTGACTTTTGGGAGGTGGAAAAAAATGGAGTAGGCCACAGAGTGGCAAAAGGGACACAGGTGGGGCACGGCGGGCAGGGGCATGGGTCAGGCAGTGGACAATTAATTTGGGGGTGGAAAAACAGTAGTGGGAAACAGATTTGGGACCAATGACAGGAGTGGAGGTGACGGGGGGCAGAAGCATGAGATAGCAAGTGGCCAATGACATTCTGGAGGTGGAAAAAATGGGGGTTAGGCCACAGAGGGGCCCACAAGGGACAGAGTGGGGGTTTCAGGGCACAAAAGAAAGGGTAAAGGCCCCAGTCCCCCAATAAAATTTTGGGGGTTTGGCAAAACAGGAGGGGGCCCAACAGGGTAAATGCCCGTTTTTGGAGGTCACGGCAGCAGCAGCTGAGGTCAGAATGTGGCAAAATGACCATTTGGAGGAGGAAAAAACCGTAGTGGCCCAAAAGAGGGGCCAATGACAGAGAGGGGAGGTGGGCGCGCGATGGGTTTGGGCGTGGCACAATGCCATTTGGAGGTGGAAAAAAACGGGAAAGTGGGCCCACAAAAGTGGCAAAATAAACCCCGTGGGGAAAGGCCCAGGCAGGGGCCCCGCATGAGGTCAGGCGGGGCCCAAAATTTAAACATTCTGGAGGGGGCCCAAAAACTGGATGGGCCCACAAAGGGGGCAAGTGAACAGTGTGGAGGCCCGGGCCCAGCGGCCCCCAATTAGGTAGGCAGTGGACAATAAAAATTCTGGGGTGGAAAAAAAACTGGTTGGGGCCACAGAGGGGCCAATGACATTGGGGGGAGGTCAGGGGACGACCCAGCATGAGGTCAGGCAGTGGCCCAATACATTCTGGTTTTTGGAGGGGTAGCAAAAACAGGAGGTAGGACAAGTTGGGCCCACAAGGGTAGTGTGGGGGGTTCAGGGCAGCAAACCACAGCAGCATGAGGTCAGAGAATGGCACAATGACATTCTGGAGGTGGCAAAACAGGAGTAGAAAAAGGGGCCCAAATGACAGTGTGGAGGTCACGGCAGCACCCGATAAAAGTTTAGGTGTGGCAAAATTTTGGAATTCCCCCGGGGGGGGGGGGGGGTGGGGCAAAAAATAAAATGAAGTAGGCCACAAAGTGGCACAATGAAGAGAGTGGAGGTGACAGGGCCCCGGAGCAACAGCATGAGGCAGAGAGTGGGAACAATGACACGGGTGTGGTTTTTTTCGGCCCCACCCAAAGCGGGCAGCAGATGGGGTTTAAAAAAGTGGACAATGACAGAGTGTGGAGGGTGGGTGGCAATCCAGTCCCTGGTAAAGATGGTTGGGGGCAGTTGGAGAAACTGTTAGCAGATTTTTGGGAAATAGGCGGGTGGCAAACTTCAGAATAGTATCTAAAAGCAGGTAGATTAAACCCAGACTAATTTTCCGTTTGGTTGAGGCGTCATGGGGATTTTAGTCTGACGCTTGGCATTGGTGTGTTGAAATCTGGGCCGGTTCCCCGCCCGATTTATCTTGACAAAGGTTGTCGTTTCACATTTTCCCCGTGGGGCAAGCGGGTTCTGCTTGGGTAACGATGGCCCCCCCCGATGAACACCCGCTCTGATGCCACACTACTGGGGCCCGGGGAGGACAGCTTTTCCATGCAAACCCCGGCAAGTTTCGGGCCACACATCCCCGTTTTGGCGCCAGTAGTCCAGTGGATCTTTTTAATTGGGGGGGGCAGGTGGGTGTCCCAAAGGGAGGCCACCACCCGTTTGGGTTTAGGGATGCTCCAGGGCCCCGCTGTGCTTTGGTGTCGGCTACCCCCTATTGGGGGGTTTAAGGGAAAAACTGCTCATCAGTGTCTCCCCGATTAGGTTGTGTGATGGAGCTGGGGATGTCCTAGCCCCCCCCCTTCCCCCGGGGCCCCGGGCAGTGTAAGTTTAGGGTGAGGAACCCCCCCCGGGAGAAATGTAGAGGGGGGACAAAGGGCCCCCATAGGCAGGGGGGCCAACTGATACGGAGGATTTCCCTTTGTATTTGAGTTTGTCCCTCCCTTAATTTGCTGGGAAAAGGGCTCCCATTTTTTTACCCGGTTTGCGGGGTCCAATAGGGGGGAGAGAAAAAGTATCCCCCTGCCGGGGTGCTGAAAATATTTGGCTTTTCCCCTAGGCCCGGGGAAACAGATTTTGAGGCCATTGCACAAGTGGGCTTGAGGGGTCCCCACCCCCTTTTCCCCTGTATACTGCCCCCGGGGGATTTCTGGTCATCGCCGTCTTCTCATCCCATTACCTCCCCCGTGCCCCTTTCTCTCCTCTTTGTACCTGGGGAGAAAAACCCACTTTTTTCAACCGACAATGCTTCTTTCTCCAATGTCCTCCTTTTTCCTCCTTCCGTCCCAACCCGGGCTCAGTGGCCGCAGATGTAGTCGCCAGTCTCCCGTCCTTTCCCCGGGGCAGAATTTTTTCAGTTGTTCCCGGGAAAGAAACAGTGGAATGCGTTATTATTTCCCCCTTGTCCTGGGGGGTTTAAAATAAATTTACCCCCTTGAAAGGCCTCCCCAAAAAACGGAGGTGGGCAGATGAGGGTGCCTGGCTGTTTTCAAAGTTTCAAGGGGTTTCTCCTGTGCCTTGGGTCATCAAAAAATGTTAAGGCCTTCTCCTTTTTATACGTCGGGGCCAAAATGTTTCAGGTGGATTTCCAAAGGGGGGAAAAATTTGCATTTTCAGGAGTTTTTGTTTGGGGGGGGGGTTTTCGCCCCTGCAATCGAGGGGGATGTTTCTGGGTTTGTAGGAATGGATGAATGCTTGGGACATTTCCGGCCATTTTCAGAAAACTTCTGGAATTTGGTGGGAAAACTTGGAACCCTTTTTACAACCAGAAATTTAACACATGCGCCATGCGGGGCATGGACCATCCCCCCCTGGTTCCCCCCCATTGACCCTCCCATGGTTCTGAATTTTTGCAGTTGGTGCGAAGAAAGCCAACATGATTTCTTGCTGATGATGCGGACATTTCCCCCCTGGTGTTGTTCGCGGGAACCCCGGTGAGAATGCGTGACCCGCTGTGCACAAATGGGGTATGATGGAGCAGTTTTGTGGGGTGAGATGGTGGTGGTGGTGGAGGAGGAGGGGGGACATTGGGCAGGAGGCCCAGTTTGACAATTTGGAGGGAAAGCGGCGTTTCCTGCCCCCAAATTTTGTTGGTGTGCCTGGGCTTAACCAGTGGGCCGTAAAAAGGGACATGTCGGGCCCCTTCCCGTGTTACAGCCCCAGGTGCGCTCCCGGGGCATTTGGGAAACAAAGAAAAGCTAAAGGGATGGTCCATTTGTTTTACATATTTATGAAGTCTGGTACTCCCCTTTTTGGAAAGGGAATTTAGGTTTGGACTTCCACCTCTCATTCTTACGGGAGAGTCACCATTTGGAAAGGGAGGGCTGCAGTCCCAAACAACTTGGAAGGAGCCGGTCAGCTGTGACCTTGGGATGGTTGGCGCATATTGTTGTCTTTTTGCAATCCCCTCCTGAACGAGGGCCAGAGTAGTGAGGAGCAGGAGCTCTGGACCGGGGAGATGTCAAAGAGAAACAGCTCCCTTCTGCAGAGGGGGGGACCTTGCGGTGCAAAAGGGATGCGTGCCCTGGGGGGGCTGCTGCTGCTGTTGCTGCGGCGGCAGGATGGACCCCCACATCTGAGCCCCGTTTTTTCCCCGGGGCCCCCGGATGGTGACGGCAGGGCCCTGGTGCCAAAGTTAGCTCCTGGGCCCTGCTTCATTTTTGCCCCCAGTTCTACATTACCCCTTTTGCTCCTGTTTTACAAAAAATGCCCACCCCGAGACTGATTTTCCGTAACGCCCGCAATGATGATATGCGGCCCCCGCCCCATGACCCCCTGGCTATTTCTTGGTGGAAGTCCCCACTCACACGCTGCTATCTGCTGCTCACGGCCACCAACTACTTTTGGCTGGCCCCGCTGAGCCAGCTGGCCCCTCTTCCCGGGGATGATGAAGCCCTTGCCTCACCCCGGTCCCCAATGCGGCGGGTAATCATCATTATTGTGTTTCATGCATGCTGCCTCATCACCGGGCCCCGGTATGCAGAGGTGACCTCTCACAACATGACCCCCCATGCCCCTTCAAATCTAACTTTGCCGCTATGTAAGAGAGGGGTATTGGCCTCATTTGTCGTGCCCTGTATGCTGATGCCCTCCTCAAATTTTTATCCTCCTATATAGTGGGGGCTGGCCCTGACCACATAGTAGATCTCGGTGGGAACCGGATGGGGAAAGGGCGGGTTGAGGAAGGTGAGGGCCCTGATCGTCCCCGGGGCCCTGTCAACTAAAGGGTTTTTATTGACGTTCCCACCGGCTCTTGGTGGGTTTAGATTTTGGGAGGAGGGGGATGCCCATAACCATCAAGAACCCTGGGGGGCTGAAAACAAGGCGCTAATGACAGCGAGTTGTTTCCTCACCCAGTGACCCTGCTGCGGTCACTTGCTCTCGCGACCTAGGTGTCAAGGATTGTTTGTGCTCGCCATTGGAGGTGAAGAGAATTTCACCTCTCTTCTGACATATGTTTGTTTTAAAAGTAAGACATGTTGATGAAGATATTGTATATGTAAATACACCCCCTGTATTTGACCCCCAAATGGCCAGTAACAATCTTGGGAAACCCGGGATTAAAAGCGCCCCACAAATGGCCGGAAAAAATTTATTGTATGTTTTTTTTTAAAAAAACTGTGTTTTTTACTGAATGTAAAACCCCAAAACGGGTTAATTAACCTTCGGGTATGAATTATGCTACAGGGAAAATGTTTTTTGGCGGTTTAAAATGAAAGTTTCTTTTATGAGTACAACTGCAGAAAAAAACTTAGTTAACCCCTTTGGGTGTAAATTGCGCAAAAGAATTGAGCAGCAAAAAGACCATTTGGGGGTTACAATGGGGGTATTTTACGTACAAAACTAGAGAAAAACTTGTAATTAACCCTTGGTTATGAATTATGACGGGAAAAAATTTTTTTTTCCCGGGTGAAAAAGAGGTTTTTTTAGTCACCACCAGCAGAACAACGTTAATTAACCACGGGATAAAAATTGTCAAAAGAATTGAGCAGAAAAAAACTACAGTTTGTGCGTTTTAAAATGGGTGTATTTTACGCTCCCAAAAACAAGAAAAAACTTGAAATTTAAACCCTTTTCGGTTTGAATTAACTACAGGAAAAAGTATTTTTTGCCAGTGAAAAAGACGGTTTTTTTTAGTTCCACAGAGGAAAAGTTTAAATTAAACCCAGGGATGAAAAATTGCGCAAAAGAATTGACGCAAAAACTACCAGCTTTGTAGCGTGTTAAAAGGCGTTATTTTACGTCAAAAGAAAAAAACTTGAATTTAAACCTTGGTTTTATAAATTAGCTACAGAAAAAAATTTTTTTTTTTTGTGGGTAAAAAAGAGGTTTCTTTTGTCCCCACGCGCAGAACAACGCAAATTTAACCCATGGATGAAAATTTGGCAAAAAAAATTGAGCAGAAAAACTACAGCTTTTTAGATGTTACAATGGGTTTTTTTTGCTACCACAAGAGAAAAACTTGAAATTTAACCTTCGGTTTGAAATTAGCTACGGGAAAAATGTCTTTTTTGCCATGAAAAAGACGGTTTCTTTTAGTCCATAGCAGCAAAAAATGCTATTTAAACCCCCGGATGTAAATTGCGCAAAGAATTGAAGCCAAAAATGAAGGGGTATTTTTTTGAAAAAAATGCGTTTTTTTAAATGAATACAACGGAACGCTTAGATCACCTTGGATATTAATGTGCGTGAGCAGATAGTTTTAAAAGTTTATGCAGTGCACTGGTGCACAGGGTTCAGTCCAATCCCCCACAATATCAAAATGAACTTTAAAAGAGAAGCATTCTGAACAAGTGGTGCCCCCCCAAAATGCGAAAAAAAAGAGTTCTTTAGTAAGAGATATCTTTTGCACCCGGGGCAGCACCTTCCCTAATCAGTACAGTGAGAGCGGTATGAGCTCCCAGCGTCGCGCCCGGACTTATATAGTGCGGTGACGTCACAGAATCTCACCGGTCTCTGATTGGCTTCATCTCTGCACATGTCATGTAGGCTATGCCCTTCTTCATCCCAGAGTTCTTTGCCCCATGTAACACCATGTGCTCGCAGCCATTTTATCAATCAAAAGTACACTTTGTTCACACAAAGTACCCCAAAGTTCGACTTTGTTCCGAACCGAAGTTTTCCTGAAATTCTAAACAAATTCCACTTCGTTAGAATCAATTCGCCCATCTCTACTCATAATCTTTCATTTTTCTACAGTACCATTTGATTCTCAAAAATTGGCCCTTTGGTATGTTTGAGAGCCATCTAGATAAATGGCTGCTATCGTATTAGTATCCGTCTTTTTCCGGTAGCTCTTAGTTTGTATAGAATTTTGGTCAATAAAAATATTAATATCCAGAAAATGTACTGCCTTTTTTACTAATTTCATAGTTGAATGTAAGAAAAGCTATTTTTATTAATTTCCTTTAAGAACATATTTAACGAATCCAATGATCCTTGCCATATTAATATCACATTGATAGATAGATATAAATATATAGATATATCCCAGCACCGTGTGCAATTGTATCTCATGCACATGTTCATAGATAGATATAAACATATATATATATATATATATATATATATATATATATATATATATATATATATATATATATATATATATATAATATATATATAATATATATATATATATTTATAATATTAGTTTCATACACTATATAAAAAACACATTATACTTGCCAAGTGCCAGAATAGTGAGAGAGTGTCAAGTCTTTGGAAGTTTCTGATAGGCTTATTGGCAACATCTGAGTTAATTAGAGACACACCTGTGGATGTATTTTAAAGCACGCTAGAAACACACTGCTTCTGTGTGTAACATCATTGGAAAGTCTAAAGAAATCAGCCAGGATGCCAGGAACAGAATAATAGACTTGCACAAGTCTGGTTCATCATTGGGTGCAATTTAAAGATATCTGAAGGTGCCTCCTTCATCTGTACAAATAATAGTTATATGCAAGTACAAAGAAGATGGGAATGCCCAGCCATCATACTGTTCAGGAAGGAGACGGTTTTGTTGTCTCAGAGATGAATGTGTTTTGGTCCAACATGTGCATATCAACCCAAGAAAAAAGCCAAAGACCTTATGAAGATGCTGGCAGAAGCTAGTAAGGTTATGTCATTATCCACAGTAAAAAGAGTATTGCATCAACATGGGCTGAAAGGCAACTCGGTAAGGAGGAAGCCATTACTCCAAAAGAATCATATAAAAGCCAGTTTAATGTTTGCAAATGCACACAGGAACAAAGACATTTTTGGAGACATGTCCTGTGGTCTGACAAAACTAAAAGTGAACTGTTTGGCCATAATGACCATCGTTGTGTTTGGAGTAAAAAGGGAGAAGCTTGGAAGCCCAAGAACACCATCCCAACAGTGAAACACGGGGGTGGCAGCATCATATTGTGGAGATGTTTTGCTGCAGCAGGGAATGGTGCACTTCACAAAATAGATGGCATCATGATGAACGAAGATTATGTGGCAATACTGAGGCAACATCTCAAGACATCAGCCAGGAAGTTAAAGCTTGGCCAGAAATGGATCTTCCAAATTGACAATGACCTGAAGCATACTGCCAAACTGGTGGCTTAAGGATAACCAAGTCAACATTGTGGAGTGGCCATCATAAAGCCCTGATCTCAATCCTTTTGAAAATTTATGGGCAAAGCTGAAAAGGCAGGTGTGAGCAAGGCAACCTAAAAACTTGACTCAGTTACACCAGTTCTATCAGCAGGAATGGGCCAAAATTTCTACCAATTATTGTGAGAAGCTTGTGAAAGGATATCCAAAATGTGCAGACATAAACACATTTAGGGTACAGTGCTGCCCTGTCTACAGCAAACATGGGTTTAACCATAAACTGTAAATAACAGGTAGGGACACAGAACACAATGATATGTATCAGTATAACATATGCAGCCCTTGATGGCAGTTTGAACAAATCAGTGATACTACTGTAGGCTCTGATGGAAGAGGATGTCTAGCATGTTTTCACTCTGCATGTGTCCAGGAGAAAATGGCTGCTGAGGATATGACTATGATGATGTTAGCAGGATCAGGTGATAGTTATGGTAGCTTTGATGGGACATACTTAAGATTGTAAGTTAGCTAACAGTGTGTACAAACAGATACTAGATGGAGGTGTTACGACTGAAACAGAAATACAGTTTACGAGCATAAGAAATAAAGCCCTAGGCATGGCACTAAGACTTTTAACCAGAAGGGCTGCAAAGAGGGACACCTCCACCAAATATCTGATACAGTATCCACTCCTCTCTCGCTGTGCTAGCATTTTATAAAGAACGCAAAAATGCTGGGGCACTGCACCACCTTGTCAAAATATTTTATTTTAGCTCTTGTGCTTTGAAAGAGACAGAGATTTTCAGCTTTAAAATAAGGTTTAATCCCAGTCCTCACTGGAGAATTCTCTTGATATCTCTCATTCCCAACTCATTTGGAAGACAAGTTTAGGGGAATCATCAACATTCATTAACAATCCATAAATTTTAGAAAGAAAATGCATTTTAAATACCTCTTGTAGATAACGTGAGTGACATGTACGGACGGGGCTGCAACAGTTTTTTGGCATTCTTTGAGCCAAAAAAACTGTTATAGCCCTGTCTAACAGATGTATGAATAGTCGTATGAGAAATACAAGAGAATCAGCTCACCACTAGTGATGAGCGATTACGTTGACTATCGTCATCGGGTCGATATCGGCAATTATCAATAAGATATCCGATAGTTGATAATAGATTATCGCCGATGAACCCTTAATGTCTATGGGTGAGGAACAACACCTTCATTCTTACACCCAAACAGGGATGGAGAAGCTGGAATTAACATCCACCACAGTTAAATGGATACGTGCTACATATTAGGCAACACACTTAGGTTATAAAAGCCACAGAAAAAAACTCACAGACCATTCACTATCCCTGTCTTGTACCAAAGCATGACCCTTAAACCTGCATGACCCACAAATTAAAAAGTGCCAGAAGGCAGTATGATTTGAACCATCATTTTACTTGAACTGGACATTGAATATACCTGTCCTGGAACGCAGCATGAGCCCCAAACCTGCATGACCCCAGATTAAAAAGTGCCGGAAAAAGGAGTCTTTCAACCACCATTTTAGTTGAACTGGACATTAACTATATCTGTCCTGTACTGCAGTATGACCATTAAACCTGTCTGACCCACAGATTAAAAAGTGCTGGGAAAAGGAGTCTTTCAACCACCATTTTAGTTGAACTGGACATTGACTATACCTGTTCTGTACCACTGTATGACCATTAAACCTGTCTGACCCACAAATTAAAATGTGCTGGGAAAAGGAGTCTTTGAACCACCATTTTAGCTGAACTGGACATTGAATATTCCTGTCCTGGACCGCAGTATGACCATTAAACCTGTCTGACCCCCAAATTAAAAAGTGCCGGGAAAAGGAGTCTTTGAACCACCATTTTAGTTGAACTGGATATTAACTATATCTGTCCTGTACCGCAGTATGACCATTAAACCTGTCTGACCCACAGATTAAAAAGTGCTGGAAAAAGGAGTCTTTCAACCACCATTTTAGTTGAACTGGACATTGACTATACCTGTTCTTTACCACAGTATAAACGTTAAACCTGTCTGACCCACAGATTAAAAGTGCCGGAAAAAGGAGCCTTTGAACCGCCATTTTAGTTAACTGGACATTGACTATACCTGTCCTGGGTCACAGCATGAGCCCCAAACCAGCATGAGCCCCAGATTTTAAAAAATCCGCAAAAAGGAGTCTTTGAAACACCATTTTTGTTTCACTGGCCCTAGACATCCCCGTCCTGGGGAACAGGA
>JAODAL010065919.1:0-17997 GCA_025379985.1 Phyllomedusa bahiana
AAAAAAACCTAAGGGTTGTAAAACACGGGGTTTTGGGGTCCTGTGAATATGGGTTCTTAGATGCGTGTTTAGGTCCTCTAGACGGAGAAAACCCCAACATCAACAATGACATTGATTTTACACTGCTCGCAATGTAAAACACGTATAGGCGTTCACACGAGTGATCGCCGATGCATCTCATTGCGTCTTTCGGATCCGTTCCAAGAATTGACATGTCAATTCTTGGTCCAAAAGACGCAGTAGGAGCCTTATAGTAAACTATAGTGTGTGATCCTGCTGCATCCAACACACATCCAAACATGCAGCTATGTATTGGATACGTGTTGGATCTGTTTAGGATACGATTGCTGCCGAGTTTTTCGGATCCAAAACAGATCCAAATACGCCGTGTGAACAAGCCCTAACTTATCTCTGAAGCCGGCTCCGTTTCAGCACCACCTCTGCTCCCTGCCGATGAGGTCACATGATGCTGCTACCATTCTGGCCACATTGATGTCTTACTGTATAAATTATTATTATTTATTTTAAAGCGCCATTGATTCCAGGGCGTTGTACAGTCAAGGAGAGTTACATACATAACAAGTGTCAAACGAGTACAATGGTGACGATAAATGACTAACAACTGATACAGAAGGAGAGAGGTCCCTGCCCGTGAGGGCTTACAATCTACAAGAAAGGAGGGAAGAGACAGAAGGTGAGGGGCAGACATGTTTGCGTGGTGGAGTAGTAGCAACGGGGTTATTATTGGTTACAGGCAATCCTGAAGAGATTGGTTTTCAGATTGCTTTTGAAGATGGTGAAAGTGGAAGAGAGTCTGATGTGTTGAGGTAGTGCGTTCCAGAGTATGGGGGAAGCACGGGAGAAGTCTTGGAGACGGCACATGACCTTTGAGCATAGTTGCCAACTTTTGAAAATAAAAAAGCAGGAGACCTTAGTGGGCGGGGCTGCAAACGCGCGCCCGCGGCAAAAATTTGCAGGGACAACCCCAATCTTGTCGGTATGCCACGCCCCTTCAAAAAGCCACACCCACTCACCAACTGCATAACGCTTTTGAAGAAAGCCAGTTTGATGCCCTTAATAGCCAGGTAGTAAACCCCCCATAACCCGGTAGTGCCCCCTTACAGGCCGTAATGCCCCCTTTTAAAACCCAAATAGATGCCCCCTCTGTAGCCAGGTAGAGCCATATTTGTAGCCAGGTAGATGCCCCCCTTTGTTAGCCAGGTAGTGCCCCCCCATTGTAGCCAGGTAGTGACCCCACATTGTAGCCAGGTAGTGCCCCCATGTTAGCCAGGTAGTGCCCCATCTTTTAGCCAGGTAGTGCCCCCATTGTTGCCAGGTAGTGCCCCCATTGTTTGCCAGGTAGTGCCCCCTCTGTTGCCAGGTAGTGCCCCCTCTGTTAGCCAGGTAGTAGCCCCCCCTTGTTTTGCCAGGTAGATGTCCCCTCTGTTGCCAGGTAGTTTCCCCTATGTTGCAAGTTAGTGCCCCATCTGTTAGCCAGGTAGTGCCCCCATCTGTTAGCCAGGTAGTGCCCCCCATTGTTGCCAGGTAGTGCCCCCTCTGTTGCCAGGTAGTGCCCCATCTGTTGCCAAGGTAGTGCCCCCATCTGTTAGCCAGGTAGTGCCCCATTTGTTAGCCAGGTAAGTGCCCCATCGTTTAGCCGGGTAGTGCCCCCTTTGTTGCCGGGTAGTGCCCCCATCTGTTAGCCAGGTATGCCCCACTGTTAGCCAGGTAGTCCCCCCATCTGTTAGCCAGGTAGATGTCCCCTCTGTTCCCAGGTAGTGCCCCCTCTGTTGCCAGGTAGTGCCCCCTCTGTTCCCCAGGTAGTCCCCCATTGTTGCCAGGTGATCCCCCCTTTTTTGCCGGGTAGTTGCCCTCTCTGTTACCGGGTAAGCCCCCTAAAGCAAAAAAATAAAATAATAAAATCCACTTACCTTACCAGGCCCTGCAGCGCGGCCATCCTGCCCGATCTCTTCAGGGGCGCAGGGGGAAGTGAGAGCAGCCGCGCGTCACTCCCCCTGCGCCGCTGACCTGTATTGCGGGGCACACAACCGCGCCGTACATACAGGAGAGGGAGGAGGGGGCGATCCCTCCTGCCTCCTCCCCCACAGTGAGACCGCGGGCGGGTGAGCGGTCCGCTGCGGCCGCTTCACCCGCCTGTAGGAGCGGTCCGGGGGCGCAAGAGTAGCGCACTAGCGCTACTCTTGCCCCCGCGGTAATTTAAAGGACCCCCCGCCGCCTGCAGGCGGCGGGAGGAATGCCAACTCCCCCGGCGGGAGGGGACCCCAAATAGCGGGACCCCCCTGCCAAAAACGGGAGAGTTGGCATGTATGCCTTTGAGGCGTATGACTGGCTGCAGTGTCATAAATGTAATGTCATCAGCAGGGAGCGGCAGTGTTGCTGGAACGGCATGGGATTCAGAGGTGAGTTTTTTTTCTACCTTTACCTCCTCTGGATCACCAGAGTCTCCTATTAAAGAAGTGGACAACTCCTTAAACCAGTAGGTTTTATGAGAGGAAACATCTGCAAACTCTATGTAGATGTTGTCCTTAGTCATATTTGAACCCAGGACTCCAGCGCTGCAAGGTTATAGTGCTAAGCTCATGAGTGATAAAAACAACGATAATAATATTAATCGGCAGAATTTATGAAATAGTGCAAATAAAGTTAGTGGTGTTTTTGCAAAAAAAATGCAAATAAATGAGTGAAGACAAGCAATAAAATTTGGGTCCACTGCAATTAGATATTTATCCATTTTTCTAATTTAAGACAGTAAGGTGATCTGATTTTTACGTCACTTCGTACATAAATGATATCCTCTTGGTTTTACAGTATAACTTACATTCAGGGGCATAGCTTACATTCAGGAGGTGCAGAGGTAACAGTGGCTACTGTTTCGGCGAATTCAGTATATAGAATCCATAAAAGATCCAACTGTAACCAGTACCCCATAGACAGCAATAGAAAATCCTTGCTGTACTCTACACAGCACAGATTTTTTCCCACACAGTCAATCGGAAAACCAACAGTGTTTTATTGTGCAAACTTGTGCAAAAAAACGCAGTACAATGATGTTAAAATTTTGGACGACATCTTAACATAAGCTGAGTAGACATATCCTTAAGCAACTATTAAGCAAAAATATCACGAGGATGCATTACAGATATGGCTCAGACAGTAATGGCATCACGTGTGGAACTTGCAGCCACTGCCCCTGCTTACCCGAGGGAATGTGTTGCTGAGAAACAAGGATTTTCATGGCCACGTAAATGGTGCAATCAATGGCAATTGATCATTTTATGGATTGTTGTTTGATCGCTAGGAGTGTTACACTGGGCAGTGATTGGTAATGAACATTTACACAAATGATCATTTCAGTGTTCAACTCATATAGGTAGTCTAGTTTGTTTCAAATTGAATATCATATACTATATGAAATTATACTCATCGTCAACAAAGGGAGGAAAAAGCAAGGTCATTTGTAAGGATATTTAGATATATACTGTGTGTGTATATATACAGTATCTCACAAAATTGTGTACACCCCTCAAATTTTGGTAAATATTGTACTGGTTGCCCATTCAGTACAGAATACAGCATAAACTAATCACTTTCACCCATAAAGCTGCACCCCCCTACATCTCCTCCCTCATCTCTGTCTACCACCCTAACGCGGTCCCTCCGCTCTGCTGCTGATATGAGATTACATTCCTCAATCTTCCGAACCTCCCATGCCCGTCTCAAAGATTTCACACGTGCGGCGCCAATTCTCTGGAACATACTACTGCGGCGATCAGCACATTCACAACCCTCACAGTTTTAAGAGGGCCCTGAGAACACATCTTCTCAGTCTGGCCTACCAAAACCCCCTAATTGAACCCCCCCCCTTTCTACACACACCTCTGTCACTCTCACACGGGCACCACAGGCACTTATTGTATATAGATGAACTGCAGGGTGGCGGGTTTAAACCCAACTTTTATGAAACCCCACCACATATTTATGTAAATGGCGGGCCATTGCAAACTTAGCACTTCTCACCCTTTTCGCCTCACCCATACACCCAAAAATTTGTAAGCTCTCACACAGGGCCCTAAACACCTTGTGTCTCATCTTAAGTCTTTTAATTGTAATGTCTGACTCTCTTACTGGAATGGAGAAATCTCTTGATGAGGTTGGGGTTTTTTAGAATTTCCCCTTTGGGCTCCCAAAACTTTTTCAGGACCAACCCCCCTCCAGTCCCCAGAATATTGCTTTCCCCAGTTCTCTTCATCCCAAAATATTTTTGTTTCGAAGACTTTGGGGCGCATCCCAAGACGGAGAGGAACAGCCTTCTGGGAAAAATGTTTAAAGGGACCGGGGGTTTCATAAGGAGATATAAAATAATTGGGATTCTCATCGTGGGAGGGAGACGGATTTGTGGGACCCCGGGGTTGACGACTGATGACTAAAAGGGTCCCAGGAAGGGGGGTCCCAGTTTGTGAGAAGGCATTTTTTAGGCGGACATAACGAGACGAGAGCCACACCTTTCCCCGGGAGAGAAGACTGGAGGAGGGATCTTCTTCTGTCCGCTTAAAGTTTTCATGCCCGGAAGCGGGGAGCACGACGGGCGGGTCGGGGCCAAGGCCTTCAATCTTGGACCAGCGCGCCGCCGCCGGGGACCTCGAGGGGGTTTGCCAGAGGGAGCGGGGGGGCGGGGGACGCGGTCATACACGATGAGAAGGGGGAGGCCCCCGCGGACTCAACTCAAGCGATTTTATAGGAAACCCGCCCACGGCAGAAAATTGGGACCAACGTCTTGACGTGCCGAGACGAAAGGGCAAGGTAACACCCCAAGACTTGGTTTCCCTCTCCACCTGGGCCTTTCGTCTGCGGGGGGTAGGCGGAAGAGAAGTCAAGCTTCACTTGAATTTGGGTTGCACAGGCTCGCCAAAACCTGGAGAAAAATTGAACTCCCCGGTCCGACACAATCTGGGGGGGGAGCCCATGCAGACGAAACACATGGGGGAAAAGAACAACTCCCCAGGCGGGGGGCGATGGCAACCCTGGCAAGGGGACAAATGCGACATTTGGAAAAGCGATCCTAATTACCCAAATAGGTGTTTGCCAGCCGACGAGGGGGGTCCGTTATGAATCCATGGAAATGTTGGCCCAAAGGGTTGGGGTTGGGAATGGCTGTAGAGGCCTCCCGGCTTGTAGGGGCGTCTTGTTGGGCACAGGAGTCAAAGACGAAACAATCCCTTAACGTCCTTTTCCACTCGGCCCACCAAAAAACCGGGGAAAATCAGGGGGAAGGTTTTCGGCACCGGGATGACCCCCCCCAATGAGCAATGTCCCCATTTTAAGATACTCGCGGAGAGCGGGTCGCACATAAGCCCTTTCCCCGGGGGAAACTTCCGGAGGTCCACTGGCGCTGCCGAGATAGGCCTTGGAGGGATTATTTGCTCGGGAGAAGTATTTCACCCACCACTGGGAGGCACGGGAGGGGGTGTCAGCTCTCACATTCTTCTCCGCGGCCTGAAGTGGATCTGAAAAACGAACCGGGAGAAAAAGAGCGACCACCTACCGGGCGGGGGTTTTAAGTCGCTGACCGTCTGCAGGTATTAGGTTCTTGTGGCCGAGTAGATACGGATGGAAAACGGCGCCCTCCGCAGATAACCCACTCCCCCAGTGCCAATTTTATGCTAATACTCCCGGTCGCCAATGTGAATTCCTCTGGGGCCGATGAGAACTCTTGGAAAGAAGCCGCACGTTACAGTCTACTCGTGAGCCCTTTCTACAAAAAACTGCCCGGCTCCCACGAGGAGGCATTAACCCAGGGGAAGGGGTTTTCCGGAACCGACATGAAAGGATAGAGGCCGTAGAGAAGGCGGATTTGAGCTTCGAAACGCCTCCTTGGGCCTCGCCGGGGCCAGCTGCGTGGTTGGGCCCGTTTCTTGGGTGAGGGCTACTATCGGGGCCACAACTAGAGAAGGAGGGATGAACTGGCGATATAGTTCAGAAGCCCAAAAATCGCTGGATACCCGTACCCACGGGCATGGCCCACTGCAACACGGCAACAGTTTTGCTGGGTCCATCCAAAAGGCCTTGGGGGAGATGACTACCCCAAAAACGGGAGGCTATCTGAGGGAAAAGGGCACTTCCCCATTTGGGCGCACGGGTGGTTCTCCCAGACATCTCATACCTTACGAACATGGCTGCGGGGGGTCCGAGGCAGGAGAGAACACCAGGATGTCATCAAGGTAATACTACCGGTGGGAGGAGGTCCCGAAGAGTAAATTCACAAGCTCCTTAAAGAAGGGGGGGAGCATTGCAAGCCCAAAGGGCATCACCGGGTACCAAAGTGCCCGTCTCTGTTTTGAAGGCCTTTTTCCAAAAAACACCCTTGCGAATTCGGCCAAGTTGTAGGCCCCTCTCAGATCCAACTTAGAGAAGATCTTTGCGCCCTGCAGGCGGTCAAACAGTTCCATGATCAACGGCAGGGGGTAAGGGTTTTTCACCGTGATTTGTTAAACCCCCGGGAAAGCCCTATGCAATCCGTGGGGTCCGCCCTTTTTTCTTTAACGAAAAAGAACCCCGCACCCGGGAGACGAGGACTTCCGGGTGAACCCTTTCCTGAGAATCTCCTGGATGTACGCAGACATGGCTTGGGTCTCAGAACCGACAGTGGGAACGGCCTCGGGGAGGACTGGACCTGGCAAAAAGTCATTAGGAAATCGTATGGGACGATGCGGAGGCAGACTCTCGGCTTGTCCTCAGAGAACACATGGGCGACCCAGATATTGGGGGCGGCAGCCCGGGCAAACGGCTCCTGAAGGGTAGCGGAGAGCAGGGAACCCCGGGGCGGGGTGCCACCAAAAAACGCCCCCAAAAAGGGTGGGGACCCCAACGAATACCTCTCCAGACCCATCCGGGATGGGAGATGACCCAAACCCATGGGAGCCCCAGGAATCGCCGAGGAGGACGGGGGGCACACGGAAGAACTTCTTTTTTATGCAGCGCCCCCACATGGGGGGGGCAGTGTTTGGTGCGAACGGGATGGTGTCCTGAGCTCTCCCCGCTACGGATGAAATAACAAGGGGTTTCTCCAGGCGACCACAAGCCGATACTGCTTCACAGGGGCTGGTATGAAGTTCCCGGGGGAGCCCAATCCAGAAACCCCGGGAATTTGGGAAAACGGACACCAGTCCTGAGAGGATTTGCACGGGCATCAAAAACGTGTGGAGGAGGAGGTTTCACCTAGGAAGCCTCTCCCCCAGATCCTGGGTGCGGGTTTTTTCCCGCGGGGCTTGGCGTTTTGGGGCATTCCCCGAAAATCTCGGGCTGCCAAGTAGAGGCACAAGTTCCTTTGCCGTCGCTGGGCCAACCTTGCCAGAGAGACGGGCCCGATCAATCTGCAGGGGCTCCCGGGGGGGTGTTGTGACTGTGGCGCAGGAGGCCTCTGGAACCCCGTGCCAGCGGGGAAAACCCCGGCGAGGTTGGGCTGACGACGCTTTTTGCCGAAGTTCCTCCCCCTTCAAGGAAGCTACGTCAATGGGGGTTGCTAACCGGATAAAGTCGCTGAGGGAAGACAAAGGGGTCTCTAGCGGCCAAGACGCCCTTTTAAACCGGTTTTGAAGCCCCTTTCTTGAAAGTAGCAGACAACGGCCTCATCCAACTTTTCAGAGGCCAGAGTACGGAATTTGTACCGCGTATCTCCTACAACAGGCCCCCCCCGACGTAAGTTTGGGAGGCTGCTCAGCGGGGATGCACGGCTGGTTCCTCGAAGACGTTGGGGAACCCTGAGGAACAACTGTAGATCCGCCGTCACGGGATCGTTTCTGTCCCTAGGGGCAAACCCCATGCCAAGGCCTTCCCAGGGAGGTTTACCACGAAACCCCCCTTGAAAGCCTTCGCACATTCAACAGGAAACGATGGGTCATAAGCTCCACGTGCATAAGCTTGGGGGTGATGAAACCCCTGCAGATTTTTGGGGGTCGCCGTAACTTAGATGGGACGACACCGAAGTTTGGGACCCCTCACGCCGCGGGAACCATTGAGGCAGAACAAGACGGAGCCGGTGGAAGGTTCTGCTGCTGGACGGTGATAAGCTGCTGCACCATGGAGGGAAAATTGCTCAAGCGCTGCGCTTTCTGCGCATCTGTTCGATTGCTTGACCACGACGTTTGGGATTTGGCAACACTTGGGAAGGGAAACCTTTTCGGGATCCTGCCCGGGTCCTACGTAAAGGTCTGGAGGGGGATCCACTGGGGCCACCCCAGGCGATGGTTAAGCCCCCACCAGGGAGGGAATCTAAGGGGCCCGGGAACACCAGAGCCCCCGCAAAGCGGATGGCTTGCTGCGGCGGGTGTCCACCAGGTCATACCCCTGGCAGGGGTTGCCTGCGGGGGCGGCCAAAGGGGAAGAGGGACAGGACGCAGGCAGGTCGGGTGTGGGCGGACAGGGGGGTCAGGACAGGCGGCTCTGGTCGGTGGGCGGTAACAAGCAGGGGTCGGGCAGCGGCAATTCTAGACGGGAGACTAAGCAAAAGGGCGGTACACGTAGACAAGCCAGGAACACTCGATAAGCTTTCACCACAGGAATATTCACTAAGGATCCGGCGAGGGCCGGGAGGGAAATGGGCCGATAAAAGAGCAGTGCCCCGCAAAGAAACCCAAATTTCCGGCGACTGCCCCTTTAAATTCAAACTGCCGCGCCGGGGCGCCCCAGAGGCGGGGCTACGTGCCGGGAACGGAGCCCAGACAGAGCGGAGCCGGCCGGGGGAAGAACGCCGGGGGGGGTTTAGATCGGGCGGACCCCAACCCGACTGCAGGGCGGGCTCCCTAGGACGGGCACGGGGGCGCCCGCACCCGGACAGGTCACAGGGGGGTCCGTGACAGCGGTCACTCAACTTTTTTGGCGACCCTGGTGAGGGCCTGTTCTGATGGAACCGCTGTATGGTCAGGCCATCACGCTGAAACTCATTTCAGGTGTTGGCAATCTTTTTTAGCCTAGGGCATCTTTATTATCAACAATTTTGTTTTTTAGATCCCAGAGAGTTCTATGCCCTGAGGTCCATGCTCACTTCCCGCGACCCGTAAAAAGAGTTTAAAAACGTAACACCAAATTTAAAAACACTTTTGGTCCCCATCACCCTGAGACCCTTTTAACACCAATGAGTCACTGACATTTTGGAGGGAAAAAATTTCAAATTGGGGGCAACTTTCCATTTTTACTTATGGTGTACTCACTTTTGTTCCAGCGGGGCGTTGTTTAATTTTTTTTAGGGCCCACCAAATTTAAAAACTGTTAACAAGCTGCACACTGACTACTTAAAGGGTTTTGCCACGAAGTAAGATTGATGGGGAAACTTTCAAATTAAAAAACAAACATTTTTAAACCCTTATTATTATTTAAAAAATCTGCACCGTTTTTCTTAGCTGCTCCCTTTTGTGATCCATTGTTTTCAGCCATCTCCGGGATACGACCAGGCTGCAGCTTCTCATCCTTCGCACATGCCAGACATCACCCCTCCTCCAGGCAGCTACAGTGTTCAAACCCCGTTGCGTCATTCACTCCCTTTTCCCCCTACTCCTTATATTTATCAAACAGTCAAATAAACATAAAAGAAATCTCAATGAGGGCTTTTCTGTAAGCAAAAACTTTTCCTCTCAGCTATCACAATGTTTTATATAAACAACCTTTCTTTTACTCAGAGAGGGGAAAGGCCTGGTGTTGTCATCCTCTGGGTCACATGATAAGCAAATTTAAACAAATCACACACCCCCCTTCTTAGCACACAGAGCGAAGAGCTGGATGCAAGAGGTAAAAAAGGAGACGTGGGAAAACCCCTTTTAAAATGATCCAAGTGTCATACTTCATGTTGTCCATGAAAAAAAGTGAAGGCGTCTCGCTTCTGTGAGATACTGAGTGTGTATATAACATACATACACAACATACGAGAGAGATATAACCCATCCCCTCATAATGTAATTTGTAATCACCGTTAGGAAAATAACACAAAAAAGATGGTTTTTCCTTGGGGGGCCTATAAACAGCAGGATAAAAGGGCAGGCACTCTCTCTCAAGTCTGGCGATCACCAGGTTGAGTGGTTCCTGCTGGAAATGCTCAATCAAACGAGCGACACAGGGAAACCTGAGGGGAAAAAACAAAGACAATTTGACATCCATAAAAATCAGCAACATATAAGTAAAACAAATGTTGTGTACACAAATCAGGGCACACTTTGCATTATTATTTTGGTGGAAATCCTACCCTTTACCATGGAACTAAAACCCAAACTAACGGCATGAAGCTGCGATGTGGGGAATTTTTTGTCCTGACTAAAATTGTGATCAAGATGACACATTCTACCCACTGCAGACACTAAAGAGAAATGGGGATCCCACAGCCAATCCAAAGCTTTCAGGACAAAATGTGGGGGGTTGTTTTTGGATCAAAACTATATTGCTCCCTACATCCATAAAGGTAACCCCTGCGAAAACCAAGTCGATCACATCAATTTTTGGGCCCAAAAGACACTGAGGGGAAGTCTGGGTTTACACTTGTTGAGGCGGGCCCGCTCTACACGAAGAAGGGCAAACACCCGAAATTGCGTCCCCACATTGGTAAAATGGCTTCGAATTCCTATCACGTTTAAGGCTCTTTTTTGGGTCAGATTTGACTTTAAGGAATGCTCCATTTTTAGGTGGTTTCGTAGTATTTGTTCTCTTTCCTTGAACTTATTTCAAAAAAAAACAGGAGGAATGCTCTTTTAACTCTTTTAGTACTTCTCAAAATGACCATAGGAAATAATAACAATCTGAAGACTAAATGGGGAAAAAGAAATATTAAAGGGGTTTCCAGGACTTTTTAAAAAAGCGACCCTCCTTTAAATAAGCCCTCAATATTAGATTGGTGGAGGTGCAATTGTCTGAGGGGCAAGCTATTCTGGAAAGTGCTGAGTTCCCCTTAAATTTTTACCAGACCAGAATAATATTTTTAGAAGGCTGTGTCTGGTCCTTTTTTTTAAATAAAGATGACTGATTTTTTAATACAGAATGTTCTTGGCAAATAAAGACAAATGCACAATTTTTTCTGGAAGCTACGGCCTATTTAAAGATCTGGGAGCTAACTTTTAAATAATTTTTAAAATCCTGATGTGCTTTTAAAATATGATTTTGTCTTTTTTTTTGGGGGCTCTTAAAGAAACCTGCCCCCATAGTTTTTGCCCCCCTGGCTGAGGACAGAACAAGCTGGTGCAGACCTTGTTTCCAGCACTGTGGGCCCCTTATTTTTAAGATCTGTCGTTTTCGTGTATTTTAATGCCAAATCTAGTTTTTTACCAGAAAGTCATTCAAGAGTCCTTCAAGTGTCAGTTTATTTCAAACCCCCCCCCCTCTAGGCTAGCCCCGCCCACCTCAACTGACAAACCTAATACTTTGAATAGGTAGAAAAAAAAGTAAATGACTGTCAGGGGGGGAGCTACCTTTGGGGGGGTGGGGCTAACACCTACTCATGAATAAGATTTAGATTAAATGCTCTAAAACTGCTGCATCTTTCAGAATAAGGGACAAAAAGCAGATCTACACTCGCTTGTGCCCCCCCCAAGGGGGCACAACCTTTGTACAGGTTTTCCTTTAAGGGTCTAAAGGTTTGGAATATTGGGTTTCATTTGGTTATGTATCTTCTATGATCGTGGCTTAGGTCAGGGTCATACTTGCAGCAGGTGCCCTCACCACCAGCTCATTGCTGGGTCACATAGATCAGTGAGGCAGTGATTAGCGGGGCAGCTGCCATTTGGGAATTCACATTTGCGGGACGAAAGTGCCCACAATGATTTGCATTGTTGCATACAACTGGGCGTATCAAAGGGCAGGATCAGAGGTTGGCTACCTCACCCTTTTAAACCCCTAGAAGTCAAGGTCATAGCGTTGCAACATTTTTGGGGTTTTTGACAGAGGGAGGGGGCTCCCTCTGCTCACCCCCGGCACCCATGCAACCAATCGCGGATGCCGATGGGGAGCCCAAAGGGCCCAAAAAATGGCCTGTAGTCTGCCGGTGTTAAAAATCTATTTGGGCCCCCCACGACAGGATGAAATAGGCGCTTGAAAAATTATAATACATAGCAATGAAAAAGTAAAAAGGGTCGCTTATGTAGTCCCATGTGGGCTAAAAAAAAAAAATGTTTTTGGAATTAAAAACATAAATAAATGGCAAACCAAAACCTTTTTTCCCCATAAAAAAGCAAATTTTTTTTGTAAAAAGAAAAAAAAAAAAAAAAAACTTTTATGTACCCTGTAATGATACTAAAGAAAACACCTGCACATAAAAGCCCTCACACAGCTCCATCAACAGTAAAATAAGTTACGGCCTATAATACTGGGACATAAAACTTTACTTTTTTAAAGCATTTTTTAGTGGTCAATTTTGCAATGGTGTGGCCTGTAAAGACGGGTGTATTATTTAAAATAGGCATCTAGGGCCACATGTATGAAACTGTTTAGGTCTAAAACTCACTCTTTTGCCATAGTAACCTATGGGCAAAAAAGTGAGTTTTAGACCTAAACAGGTTCATACATGTGGCCCCTAGTTCTCTTTCTTTAGTTGGTATATATGAGTACTTAAAGGGGTTGTCCAGTAGAAGAAAATTAATTTGAAATATTGCCAAGATGGGGGGAAGGGGGGGGGGGGGAGAAAAAAACCACATGTTCCCCACCGCTGCCGCTCCAGAACTCCCTGCGATTCTTTGCTCTTCACTTACTGGTTCTCATTAGGAAACCAGAGTGGCAATAGCAGGAGGCAAGCATCACTTTTTTATCTTTTTTTCCCACAGCCTGGTCCCATTTTAAATGAATTTGCTTCTGCTGAATAACTCCTTTTAGTAGGAATAATTTTCCACGACTCGCTACACCGCAGGCATCCGTCACACCAAGAGGAAAACCTGGTGTTAAAACATAGTAGTTACCAGTTATTGTCCAAGGGTGGGGGTCCCAAAACTGATGTTCTGCACTAGGACCCATGAACCTCCAGCTATGCCTCTGCCTGTGATCAGTTACACAATTTCTTGTGATATAAGAGGTGTTATATATCTGTCTTACATACATGCAGGTACTAGTAGATGTCTATCAATAGCTGTCATGTGCACACAGCACTGCAGAGCTGACATGAAAGCCTTTAGGCTACTGTATTTCCACATTGAGATATGAAGGTGTGGAGACAGAGCACTGCTACAAGGCCCAAAATAAATCCATAATGTCAGCTCAAGTGTACTCCATGGTGAGGTTGATTGCACAATGCGGCAGCATTGAGCAATCAAGCACTATTTCCTGGCCGACACATTGTGTACTCAGCACACAACAGTAGTATTAGAGCTTTATTAAACATACTGACATATTTCATAATCACGATTTACCGTGACACTAGACCTTAATCTGTCATATCTATCTGCAATTACTAACTGTGGAGTTTGTATCAAATCTATTGCTGCCTGTCACTAGCAATTCCATGACTGTAGTCGAGTGGCTGTTTAACTATAGTATTCTAGCAATGGGGAGTACATTCCACTGAGTAGCTCTGCTCTTTCACAGCCAGCTTCAGGCTCCCACTTCCCTCTGTTCAGGCTGTGTGTGGTTCTAAAGCAGTGACTGACATTTCATCTCTGCTATTCCTAGCTGAGCCTGTTAGATGGCCATTGGTGATAGACAGGTTTTAATAGCAGAGCAGAAGAGCTCTAAAGGGTTAACGTTTGTCAGCAACATAGATAAACAAGCCCGTGTGCAACTGATAAGACACAGCAGGGAGTGACATCACCATGGTCAGACAGCTGCTGCTGGAGCAATGAGAGCAGAGGGAGATGGTAACCTACAGAAGCTTGTGTACACAAGCTGGAGTTAAGATCTGTGCTAGCTCTGAAAGGAAGCAAAATCAGAACAGAAATATATTTGGTTATAGCCTTTTTTCACCTTGCCTACACAGCTAATCATTTTATGGAGAAGGTGCCGACAATATTTTGCTTTCAAGCTAATCATTGTGGTGAGAATAACTGTGTAAGCAAATAGGCTCTAGGAAAGAGAACTGGGGCCCTGATGCCACCTATGAGAAGTAGTGTCCCTTACAGCCACATCCAACTCATTAAAGATTCCTAAAACATGACTGGGGATTTAGATTAAAGCCAATAACTTCTTATTAAGATTCTCCTATTCTCAGTCAGCTGTTCTGGTTTAGCCCTTGTTAGTGCAGAGCAGGGTTCTGCCTGTTTAGGGGTGGAAAGCACAATAAACACGTAGGGAGGCTTATAGGCCATGCACTCTCCACTGAAAATCAAATACGCAAAAAGGTTCTAGGAAAGAGATCTCGATCTCTGTTGCCCCCATTGTAGGGTAGCGTCCCTTTCAGTCACATAAAATGCATTAAAGACTCTTTTTATATATTCAACTTCCCAGGGAGCATTGCATGCCCTTTAAGCCCCTCTACACCTTCACGGTGCTCTCCTCAAGGAGAAAAGGTTACCTCCTTCAGAGCAACTTTAAAGGCCTCTTACCCAGCCGCTAGAACCCTGCACTTGTGAGGTATTAACACCCTGAAATAGCTGCCTGCAAATGCGAAATGCTTTCCTATAGAAGAGTTACCTGCTTGGCTTGAATCCACAGACATGTCTGTTTTAAGGCTCTTTGATGGGTTGAACGTGGTTGTAAGGGAGGCTACTTCCAACCAGAAACCTAGCTTTCTTGCTTAGCGCCTATTTGTATACCTGATTTCCCAGAAAGCATTGCATGCCCTATAAGTCTCCTTACACCTTTATAGTGTGCTCCTCAAAGAGAAACTTTAACCCCTTACCAACAATTGGGGCAACATGTATGAACGGGGCTGTGCCATTTTTTTGCCGTGCTATCAGCCAAACAAACTGAGACAACTTTTGGCGTAGAACGGGACACAAAGGGGGACATGCAGCCAGAAGTCTGGCATATTTTAAGTCCGACATCAGGCGCAGCCCCATTTGCATTAGCGCAAATCCTCCTGTATGCCATTATCAGGCACATTACATAGCGCCTGCGGCACTTTGTAACGCGCCTGGTTTCGGGAGGCGCGCGGGAGGCGAGGAGCACTAGAGTAATAAGAAGCTATAGATTCATAGTTTCACTACGGCATTTCTGGGCGCATTTCAGCTGGAACAGGATTAACACCTAAAAGACTCCTAAGAAATACACTGGGCTAGGTTCCAAAAACATCCAATACCTCCCAAAGTAAGGGGTAATGTCACTCAGGATAAATCACCAAACAAAAAAGAAAGAAAAAAACCCGGACTTAATACCCATAATTGTAAAATTAATATAACTTTATTCAAAATATAAAATATATAACAAAAAAATAATAATAATTACATATATATGTGTAGTTATTATTATTTTTTTATTTATTTTATATTTTGAATAAAGTTATATTAATTTTACAATTATGGGTAATAAGTCCGGTTTTTTTCTTTCTTTTTTGTTTACAGCTGGAACAGGTAAACCACTTTCAAAGTGGTTTACCTGAGCCAGAAATGTCATCCTAGGGCTCGATGCGCCTGATTTATGACCCGCTGTGAGGCGCATCTATGCTATTATAATGCGCATGAAATATGGCGTTTAAACACCAAATTTCATACATGTGGCCCAAAGTGCTGTGAGAAACGTTCATACATTTTGTCGGATCTTACACTATTAAAAACAGAGGTAGAACTGGTGAGTCGGTTATGATGTACAGGTAAGTCATAATGCCGGTAACAAGCTTTGGAGCTGCCTCATTTGCCGATTACGCTTCACAAACGGCGGTGCCAGCTGTTGATTACAGCTGACACCCGCTGCTAACAGCAGAGATTGGAGCCAGCTCTGACCCCTGCTATTTAACCCTTGAGATGCCCCGGTGATCACCAGGAATACACGTACAACGGTACAAATTTAAAAAAAAATAAAAAATTAAAAAAAGAAAAAGTATTAAAAGTTCAAAACATCCCCCTTTCGCCATTTCACAATTGATATCCCTGCATCTGTAAAAATTTCTTAAAATATAATATTATTTATCTTGTACACTGAACATTGTAGAAGGCAAAACATTCAGAATGCCAAAACTTTGTTTGTTTGGTCATTACCTGTCGCCCAAAAATTAAAAAGTGTGCACGTAGCCCAAAATGGTACCAATAGATACTACACTTGAGCCCGCAAAAAATTAGTCCTCACTCAGGTCCAAAAGTAGAAAATAAAAAAGGGTACGCAGACAATGGCGCTGCTGTGCAGTGAAAAAGTTAGAGAGAGTTTTCTTTTTTTTTTTTTTTTTTTTTAAGTCCTGAATATAACAAAAACCCTACACATTTGGCATCACCAGAATCATACTGACCTGCATAATACAAATCATTTATACCAAAGAGTAAACACCATAAAAACAAATCCCTGCAAAAATGGCACAAATCTGTTTTTTCTTCATATTTATCCCCACGTAAATTTTTTGGGGGGTTTCCTGGTAAATGATATTGTACGGTCAACTGCACCACTAAAAATTTAAATCTTGTCCCGCAAAAAATAAGCCTTCATGTAATTATATAGACGGAAAAAAGAAAAAGTTATGTCTTTTGGAAGGCGGAGAGGAAATAACGAATGTAACAACAAAAAAGGCTGCGGTAGGAAGGGGTAAACCATACATGCCAACTCTCCCATTTTTGGCGGGGGGGTCCCGCTATTTGGGGTCCCCTCCCGCCCTCCCGGGGGAGTTGGCAATCCTCCCGCCGCCAGGTGGCGGCGGGGGTCCTTAAATGGCCGGCGGCGACAGAGAGCGCTAGTGGCGCTACCTGGCGCCGCCGGGCCGACTCCTACAGGGGTGAAAGCGGCCGCTGCGGCCTCCTTCACCCGCGCCGGAGTCTCGCTGTGCAGGAGGAGGCATGAGGAATCGCTCCCTCCTGCTGGTTGGTCCGCGCCGTGTGTGTGCCGCACATACAGGTCACTGGCCAGAGGGAGGTGACGCCGGCAGCAGGGGAGTGACACGGGGCATCTCTCACTTCCCCCTGACAGCTGAGGAGATCTCCTGGAACGGCCGTGCTGCAGGAGCCTGGTGAGGTAAATGGATTTTATATTTATTACTAAATGGGGGGCATCTGCCTGCAACAATGGGGGCTCTGCCTGCAACAATGGGGGCACTGCCTGGCAACAGAGGGGACATCTACCTGGCATCAGATGGGACATCTACCTGGCAACAATGGGGGCACTACCTGGCAACAATAGGGGGCACTACCGGCTAACAAGGGGGCACTACTGGCAACAGATGGGGGCACTACTCTGGCAACAGAGGGGACCTACCTGGCAACAGAGGGGCACTACCTGGCAACATGAGGGGGCACTAACCTGGCAACAGAGGGACATCTACCTGGCAACAATGGGGGCACTACCTGGCAACAGAGGGGGCACTACCCGCGCGCCGCCCACTAAAATCTCCTGCTTTTTCATTTTCAAAAGTTGGCAACTATGGGTAAACCCTTGTAGCCCAACAGGATACTGACATGCTACCTTATGTCACATATGTCCAGTTATGTTACCTATATATATAAATGATATTAGCATCTCTTTAGTTGTTAGTTCTTGAAGCTATATTCCACTTTATTCCTCTTACTATAGTAAAAGAGGGTAGCTTTGATCTCTAAATATAACCCCCGCCCCAGCCACTTACCTCCTCATGCCGTTTGCCCTCCTTCCCTAGTGAAAATCCACGGTTGCCCACATCTCTTATGGGAATATTGTAAATGTGGTCATGGTAGAGAACAGCCAAGGTATACGGCTGCGTCTGATTTTGTGACGAGCTCAGACGCACCAAGAAGCAGCCATCCTGTGTGATATACAGACAAAAGGATGTCAAAGAAGAGCATGGGTGGCAATGGAAACATGGCCTGATATCAGGCAGATACTCCACATACAGTAATGGGGTTTTGTTAAGGACAGGATACAGGAATGCATTATACAGGATATTAAATAGCAAGAGTTTATAAAGGGTTG
>JAODAL010065920.1:0-17997 GCA_025379985.1 Phyllomedusa bahiana
AATGCCCGCGCCACGGCCCTGGCAGGCAGGGAAACGGCAGCAGGGGCAGCAGCGCCCGTGGCCGCCATGACACTCCCATTGTGCTTTGGTGGATTGAATGGCTAGCTGTGAGCCATTGGAGTGAATCTTCAATGGGGAACTTGTGAGGTCAGACTGTGGGAGGGAAGGAGGGCTAGCCATAGAGCCTACAGTATTATTAAAATGAGTATGAATATTACATGTGAAAGAGAAGTAGTTTATGAATATAGTCTTGAAACAATACTATACAATGCAGTGGAACATGTATTTAATGGGGCCTGCAGCTCTATTGGAATGAATATGCATATTTACATAGGAGAAGAGCTTTATGGGAAGATAATATGACAGTGGTCTATTGTACAGTGGAGTTTATATTCCCAATGAATATGCATATTAGATATTGAAGAGAAGGGGCTTATGGAATTGATAAAGATGGCAGTGTGCTGTGTAATGTGATACCTAGTCTGCTTAGTTCATTCTAGGTGAGGCACGCAGTTGCAATAAATTGATAGAAGTGAGTCAGGGCTGATGGTGTTTGTTGGTGCATTTGCATTGGCACGGGCAGTACGGTAAGATGGGGCGCAAGCCTGTTATGGAGATGGCGAATTTGACTGAAGGTTGTTGGCTCATGAGAGCATGGTGGCAGCTTTAGCAGGACATGTTATGAGTGTGCACGCGCGGAAGGGGGAGTGGGCTTTATGTGGATTCTCTGATGGCTAATTGGTGAGCACCTGTATGGGGTGTTTATCTAACATGATATAAAAGGAAGTGAGCTCTGACCACATGTGATCGGACCTCTAAGCCTTGATAAAGCCAGGTTAGCTGGCGAAACATGTCGGCGAGGTCAGGCATGACGTTTTAAATTGTGATTTCTCACCTCTGTCTACAAGTGTCACCTGCTGCAGACGGTGTCACAAGGGGGCCTTATTTGTTCTGTGTCTATGAGATTAGGGACGACTGCCCAAGTAGTTGGCTTGGGATCCCTTACTGAAGCTAGTACTTTGCTATAGATATAAGGCTCTCCTGTTAATAGGTGGGGTTCCACCAGACTTGATAACAGAAAAGGAGTTATTCCCTCTTTCAGAAGCAAAAAGGGTTAAATGATGAGGATAGAGATCAGGTTTTTAAATAGTGTGTATAGAGGTTAAGAGTTAGATATAATAAAAGTTACGTTTTAGTGTTTAATAGATAGAGAACTGATAGAGTTTAAGTTTGCCTATGGCAAAATAGTAAATATAGTGACCACTATGTGGTCTCTATATGGCAGTGTTGTAGGTTATACCTGAGCTGGTGTCTGACCTCTATGTGGTCTCTATATAGCAGTGTTGTAGGTTATACCTGAGCTGGTGTCTGACCTCTATGTGGTCTATATATAGCATTGTTGTAGGTTATACCTGAGCTGGTGTCTGACCTCTATGTGGTCTATATATAGCATTGTTGTAGGTTATACCTGAGCTGGCATCTGACCTCTATGTGGTCTATATATAGCATTGTTGTAGGTTATACCTGAGCTGGTGTCTGACCTCTATGTGGTCTCTATATGGTGGTGTTGTAGGTTATACCTGAGCTGGTGTCTGACCACTATGTGGTCTCTATATGGCGGTGTTGTAGGTTATACCTGAGCTGGTGTCTGACCTCTATGTGGTCTCTATATGGTGGTGTTGTAGGTTATACCTGAGCTGGTGTCTGACCTCTATGTGGTCTCTATATGGTAGTGTTGTAGGTTATATTGGTATTAGTATAGTGGCAGCGAACATGTGTCTCTGATTGTAAGAGTGAGGGAACACCTGACCCTGTGATAGGAGTTAGACTTTTACTTTCTTGCTGGTGATTATTTTAGAAGGTGGTGAGGTGCGTGACCAAGGGAGACGTGGAGGGGGATATTGTATGCGGGTGGTGGGGGATACGGATGGAGCTACCTGTGTCTTTGATATGTTAGACTGACAAATGTGTGACTACATTGTACTACACAATACAGTTCTGTTTTGCGCACTGTATTATGTGGTAAAATGGGCGCATTTATGTCCGAGAGGCTGGTAATATGTTCATGTACAGTAGGGGGGGCCCCGCAAGATCAACTCCCCTTTGTGGCACCGCACCCCCCGGGCCGACACAGGCTGTGCGGCTACATTTTGCATTGCATTTGTGACCATAAAACAATGCACCAAGCACTACATAATTTTTTTTCCATGTTTCATGCTTTTCTTATGTACTATATGAATTTGCTTTTTTTTTTAATGAGGTACAGGCATTTTTGCTGCAATTGCCTTTTCCATCACAAGTCATATGAGATATTACATGATTTGTAATGTGGCCAAATGCTGCAAAAAAAAAAAAAAAAAAATTATAAAAAACAAAAAAACAAAATAAATATACACGTGTGCTATTTGCTGCTGAAAAAAAGACAAAAGTTTATGGAGAGAAAAATGGAAGATCTACAGTTTCCTGCATTTTAAAAGATGCAACTAAAGTGCAAATCTAGCCACTGCAGCTTTTGTACAAAAAAATGTGTAAAATGTAACCGAAGACACCACTAAAATGTGCCATTTTGAAGGTGGCCACAATACATAAGTGGGGCTCTGCCTGACTGCAGGGGGGATTTAGCGTGAAAGGGTTAAAGGCTGTTAGGGGTTGGGATCTCACAGGTATGGTAGGTTGGATTTTTGACTCCTCCAAACCTCTATATGTACATGTTGACTTCCTGAATCTTCCTCCTTCTCCTTAGGCTATGTTCACACGGCTTAAATTGGTGCGCATTTCGCTGCGTATTTCACGGCGTACTGTGCTCAAATACGAGCGAAATGCGCCCCAGTCATTACGGTAATCCATGCTTCTCACAGAGAACTCACCCTCTCTCCCTTGTTTTGTCATATTTGGTTTTAATTGCTTAAAAGGGTTTTGCCACGATGTAATGTTGACGTGGGATCCTCCAAAATGGGTTTTTAATCACTTTTCTAAATATATGTGATTACAAAAATTGCAGTCTGAGAGAGCTACAGCCTTCCTTACATGCCCTTGGTTACTTCAAAGCTTCTATTAGATATGACCTGGCCGGGCTTGCGCAGATCACACTTCTTATCTGATGAGACTGAGCTGCAGAAGTTTTTAAGGCACCGGGTAGCAATAGGTTTTCTTTTGTATACAGAATAAACTAGTTGTAGAGTGATTTGATCCCTGCTTTATCTGATGACAGAGAACATGAAGGAGCTTTCAAGCTGCTGTGTAGAAAAGCTGTTGTCTTTTGTATACAGAAGCCACAAGTTATAGTTTGATTATTTGAGTGAACATGTCACAGGATCCCTTATGCAGCTTTGTGCTCTGGCTCTCTTTCAGCTCCGTGATTTGTTTACATAACTTCTTAGCAGATAAGGCTCCTCCTGACAGTGCACTCTGAGGCTGTGTCTTGCTGTATTGAGAATCCACTCTTGTACTGTTTATTATTTCACTTAAGTTTTGAGATGCTCCCTTGGATTCCTCACTCCTCACTGGCCCCCACCCTCTCTCCCCTGCAGCTTCATGACTCAGCGTGATTTGTTGACATTCTGCCTGTGCTAAACAGAGAGGTAAGAATCTTTGTCTCGGCAAATCCCCTTTAAAGCACAGCTGGCTAGTCTGAATTATGAAAGGGGAGACAGTGCAAATGAACATAGAGATAATATAGCTGTGACCGACTGCTACCACAAAAGAAATGTTGTTGTTGATGTCAATTATTAAAGTTCACTATATATATATATATATATATATATATATATATATATACACACACTACCACGGTGTGCCCCTAATTTATTGTTGTAAATTGCAGAAATGTATCTGCCTCTTTAGGGGATTTGTTGTCCTCTCACCTGGCTTCAGCCTGGAGTTTGAACAAAGCCAGTCAGTTTTCAATACCTATGTCCAATCTGTGGCTGAGGCAGGGTATTTAAATCTGTCTGATTCATAGCCATTTGCCTGTGATTGCTCTTGTATCCTGCCTGGCTTTCCCCTTTCTATACCTGTGTTTTGTTAGTTTCTTCTGGTTCTCTACTCTGGCCGTTTTCTCGTTGATTCTCTGCTCCTCTCCTGGTGTTTGACCTCAGCTAGCTTGACCACATTTGTTTGTTCTGTGTTTTGCCCTGTGTCACCTGTTCTCACTGGTTTGTCCTTTCTGTTGTTCCTAGTCGCATTTGTCTTCTTGTACCCCTCTGGTGTGGCAACCTGGGTCTTTTATAGTCAAGATCAACCTGTTTTGTGGCGGGCGCTGGTGAAAACCTAGAGGGAGCCCTAGACTCTGCCTCCCAGTGTCTGATTGCAAACAACAGTTCAGAATGGGCTCTTTTTGTTCTGCGTTCCGTTTGCCTGTATGGGAAAGTGCTTGTCTGGCAATCCCACTCTGAGGAATTACTTATTAGTAATTCCATAACAGTAAAGGGTTTAAATTGGGGCTTACCTACAGTCTTTGCAAACCTCAATGCGCCTTCAATTTGTAACGCCGCATGCTGCGGTCCGACGCCCGGACCGCGACCACTCGCGCCTCTCGGCCCCCAGCGCCTCCCGTGCCGCAAACCGGGTGCCCAACCCCAGGCATGGGCAGCCCCGGCATGTGCTGCGCTGCTACTTACCTAGCCGCGTCCTGCTTCCTCCTTCAGCGGCTTGCGGCAGTCTCTGCTTCTGCCTGAACTATCCCGGCCGGCCACAAAGGGCGCACGCGAGCAGCTTTCTTAGATTTAAAGGGCAAGTACCTTATTGGTGTTCCCTTTCCACCTATGGCCTTGGGGCCCGGGCTTTATAGGGATACCCCTTCCTGCCGTCAGCGCCCAGTTGTTGGTGTCCCTGCGTTAGTAATGGCTTTGTGCGTTTACTAAGCATTCTCTCTGACTGTTCCGTTAGCCTCTACGTTTCCGCTCCTGCCACTTTTCAACCTTTTTGACACATTTCAGGCTTCAAACATAAAGATATAAAATTTTAATTTTTTTGTGAAGAATCAACAACAAGTGGGACACAATTGTGAAGTGGAACGAAATTTATTGGATTTTTTAAAGTTTTGTAAAAAATAAAAAACTGAAAAGTGGGGCGTCCCCCTCAAGTTAATACTTTGTAGCGCCACATTTTCCTGCGTTTGTGAACAGCTGGAGCTCAGTGAGGTTGGATGGAGAGCGTTTGTGAACAGCTGGAGCTCAGTGAGGTTGGATGGAGAGCGTTTGTGAACAGCTGGAGCTCAGTGAGGTTGGATGGAGAGCGTTTGTGAACAGCTGAAGCTCAGTGAGATTGGATGGAGAGCGTTTGTGAGCAGCTCGAGCTCAGTGAGATTGGATGGAGAGCGTTTGTGAGCAGCTCGAGCTCAGTGAGGTTGGATGGAGAGCGTTTGTGAACAGCTGAAGCTCAGTGAGATTGGATGGAGAGCGTTTGTGAACAGCTGAAGCTCAGTGAGATTGGATGGAGAGCGTTTGTGAGCAGCTCGAGCTGAGTGAGGTTGGATGGAGAGCGTTTGTGAGCAGCTCGAGCTCAGTGAGGGTGGATGGAGAGCGTTTGTGAACAGCTGGAGCTCAGTGAGGTTGGATGGAGAGCGTTTGTGAGCAGCTGGAGCTCAGTGAGGTTGGATGGAGAGCGTTTGTGAGCAGCTCGAGCTCAGTGAGGTTGGATGGAGAGCGTTTGTGAGAAGCTCGAGCTCAGTGAGGTTGGATGGAGTGCGTTTGTGAACAGCTGGAGCTCAGTGAGGTTGGATGGAGTGCGTTTGTGAACAGCTCGAGCTCAGTGAGGTTGGATGGAGAGCGTTTGTGAACAGCAGTTTTCAGCTCTTTCTACAGATTCTCGATTGGATTCAGGTCTGGACTGTGACTTGGCCATTCTAACACTTGGAGACGGTTATTTGTGAACCTTCCGTTGTAGATTTTGCTTTATGTTTGGGATCATTTTCTTGTTGGAAGATAAATCTCTGTCCCAGTCTCAGGTCTTTTGCAGACTCCAACAGGTTTTCTTCCAGAATGGTCCTGTATTTGGCTCCATCCATCTTCCCATCAATTTTAACCATCTTCCCTGTCCCTGCTGAAGAAAAGCTTGAACCATGATGCTGCCCCCACCATGTGTGACAGTGGGGATGGTGTGTTCAGGGGGATGAGCTGTGTTGCTTTTACAAACATATTGTTTTGCATTGTGGCCAAAAAGTTGAATTTTGGCTTCATCTGAGCAGAGCAGCTTCTTCCACATGTTTGGTGTCCCCCAGGCGGGCCCTTCTTCCACATGTTTGGTGTCACCCAGGCGGCCCCTTCTTCCACATGTTTGGTGTCTCCCAGGCGGCCCCTTTTTCCACATGTTTGGTGTCCCCCAGGCGGGCCCTTCTTCCACATGTTTGGTGTCTCCCAGGCGGCTTGTGGCAAACTCTAAACCAGACTTTTTATGGATATCTGTGAGAAATGGCTTCTTCTTGCCCCTCTTCCATAAAGGCCAGATTTGTGCAGTGTACGACTGATTGTTGTCCTATGGACAGACTCTCCCACCTCAGCTGTAGATCTCTGCAGTTCATCCAGAGTGATCATGGGGCTCTTGGCTGCATCTCTGATCAGTTTTCTCCTTGTTTGAGATGAAAGTTTAGAGGGACGGCCGGGTCTTGGTAGATTTGCAGTGCTCTGATACTCCTTCCATTTCAATATGATCGCTTGCACAGTGCACCTTGGGATGTTTAAAGTTTGGGATATCTTTTTGTATCCAAATCCGGCTTTAAACTTCTCCACAACAGTATCACGGACCTACCTGGTGTGTTCCTTGGTCTTCATGATGCTCTCTGTGCTTTAAACAGAACCCTGAGACTATCACAGAGCAGGTGCATTTATACAGAGACTTGATTACACACAGGTGGATTATATTTATCATCATCAGTCATTTAAGACAACACTGGATCATTCAGAGATCCTCACTGAACTTCTGGATTGAGTTTGCTGCACTGAAAGTAAAGGGGCCGAATAATTTTGCACGCCCCACTTTTCAGTTTTATTTTTTTTACAAAAGTTTCAAATATCCAATAAATTTCATTCCACTTCACAATTGTGTATTCACAAAAAAATTACTTTCGTAAGGCAGTTGTAGGTATATATATATATATATATATATATATATATATATATACACACAATATTTATTTATTTATACAAAACACTGAATTTTTGGTGCAATTTTTTGAGCCAAAGCTAGAAGTGTGTCCAGCAAGAGGGAGAAATATTATTCTTTTACATTTCCCAATCCTTTCAAATATACCCCTACATCAATAACTGCATTGGCATTTTTTCAAACAAAAATGTGCCCTTTCACACTTAGATTTTGCATGGTGTTTTTTGGCCAGAAAAAAAAGAATTTTTCAAAAACTGCATACATTTTCCAGCCTTCATGCATTTTTATCATACATTTGCCAAAAAATGTATTGGTACATGAATTTGTTTAATGCTTTTTTTCTGGAGCACCTAGCATATGTGCATCTGCAATGTAGAAAATTGCCACAAAAATGCCCTAAAAACTTACATCCACACATGCCTTATTTTGGAGCAGAAAAACAAGCAATGCCGGTCTATGATGAGAAAAACGCCTCAAAACTTCCTGAAAAACGCTTTACCTCCCGCTTCCTGTGTTTGGAAAAAAACGGCTACTAAACAAAATAATGCAATTGATATGAAAAAATAATCTATGAAGAAAAAAACAATATATATAGTACACTTCATATTCACCTGTTGACTTCCAGCTAACATCTGTCCGCCACAGTTTTTGCAAGCAAGAAAACAAAAAAACACTTCTGTCTTCAGTAGCAGTTTTGCATGCTTTTTGTTGGCAAAAACACAACACAAGAAACCCCCCTAAGGCCAGTTTCATACATACCTTTTTTTAAAAATAGAAAAAAAAGCTTAAAAAAAATGCCATTTTGAAGTTTTTTTTTCCACCAAAAAAAAAAAAACTCCATAGAAATCTAACGGGGTTGTCTCATCTCAAAGTTTCATAGGATGCATGAATGAAATAAGGCTGCTTTGCTCAGTCACTTCCTAGTCAAGCTGTCTGTAATTAGCATGTGAGCTCTGTGTATTCAGACTTCTGCTAATTAGATAAATATCATGCTGTCAGGACCAGGGAAGCTTCCGAGGTAAAGTAAACAGCTGTAATTACTGTCTTTTGTCTGAAAGATCAGATAACAAACAAGCTCTCACTATCCGGAGTTCTGTGCTGCCACTACCTGTGTCACTCCCTGCTATCAGATAGAACAAACAGCAGGGGAAAAGAAGTACACAGGTCGGTCACTTGGGGAACCAGACAGAGCTCAGAAGGTGATAAAATCATTTGTAGCTCCTTAACAAAAAAAAATGAACAACGCAATATATTTGGAAACGTCTTCATTTAGTGATCCCAACATGTTGAAAGCTAATCTTTGTAGTGAGACAACCCCTTTAAGCCTGAAAGGGGCTTTAAAGGGGTTGTCCAATTTTTGGAAAAAGAATGATCAAAGCAGCCAATGTGATAAAATAACAAAGCCACCTGCACTTACCTCTAAAATCCAGAGGCAATTCGGCATACAAGTGTCAGCGGTCACTTGACTCTTTAAACGAGGCTGATATATGACCACTAAGGCCACTGATTGGCTATTGTGGTCACGTGCTGGCCGCTAATAAGCAAAGACCAGGGTGATCATTCAAGCATTTTTGCTGGATCGCCACTGGATTAACAGGTCCCTACAGATTTTCTATTTTATTACATTACATGTTTATAAAACCCTTGAAGACCCATGATGTAACTCTATAGGTGTATGGAAAAGGCGCAGGCGCCGAGTCTGCCTCATATGCGTTGGGTGCTGTTTGCTAATTATAGTTGCCACCCGCTACAAGTGATTGTACATATTCTACAATATAACTTCAATCCCAAATGTTGCACCACTTAGATGCTGCAGTCAAGGCAACTCCGGCATCTAAGTCAGTAGAAGGGCTGAAGCAACGTGTACCACTCCCCAAACTACATTCTCACCTCTCAACCCTAAAAAACTGCTTTTTGGTTGTTAAAACAACTGGCGGGCCTAATTTGGGTCTGCCACAAATGTACTTTTACAGTATTGTATTCTGCCATAGTAACGTCAGATCAATGAGATGACTATATACTGTTGCACATAAGTACTGCAGTATAAAGTACAGTTGGGGAATAAAAGGGGACTAAAATTTACCTTAAAACAAAAATAAAAAAAATTTGTAAAAAAAAATAAAAAATGATAACCTCACCTTTTCCAATTTATTATATAAAAAATGTTTATTCACCCAGTAAAACTATAAAAAGCAATTAAAAAAATACCCAACGCTAGACATGCAATTCAGAATAAAAGTAGTACATTTAATAAAAAGTTTTAATGAAAAGTAGTAAAACATAACTAAAACTTTATAACATTGGACTTCCTGGAATTATACCAACCCGCAAAATAATGTCAGCATGCCATTTATGCCACATGATAAACTCTGTAAAAGCTAATTCCACCTCCCACCCCCTAAAAAATTATGAGAGACATGTATGAATAGGGCTGCGCCAGTTTTGTGCCATGCTTTTAGCCAAAAAATCTGTCATACCTCTGTTCTATAGATGCATGAACTGTCCTACACCAAAACTTGGTGCTCTATGCACCAAACACAACACTTTTAAATGCACCATAGATATGCTATGCTATGCAAGGCATACCACACATACGATTTATGAACCCACATACGACAGGTTCATACATACTGTCTCATTCTACACTCCTTTACATTGACTTAGAACCGATAGGTCAGCGCCAAGTTTCATACATGTCGTCCTATTTTTTTTCTAATTCGAGCCCACAAAGGTTTTCTCTATTCCCCAATATATTGTATGGTGCATTAATTGGTACCATTAAAAAACATAACGCATTCTGCATAAAACAAGCCCTCAGACTGGAGAATAAAAAAAGTCGACTGGAGAATAAAAAGAAGTTATGGCTCTTAAAAGGCAGAAATGAAAAAAACAGAAACTAAAAATACAGTGAGCTGCAAAAGTCTTCCTATCCCTTGAAATGTTCCTCATTTTTAAATGTTACAGCTACAAACTTAAAAGTATCTTATTTATATTTTATTTATATTTTATGTGATAAAGCAACAAAAAGTAACAAGTATTTGTGAAGTGTGTACATTTTTGCTAATTAAAAAACTGAAAAGTGTGGCGTGCATATGTGTTTAGCCCCCTGTACTCTGATACCCCTAAATAAAATCCATTGTGACCAATTGCTTTTGAATGTCACTTAATTAGTAAATAGAGAACATCCATATGTAATTTATTCTCAGTATAACTACAGCTGTTTTGTGAAGACCTCAGAGGTGTGTTAGAGAATAGTAGTGAGCATCAGCATTCTGAAAACCAAGGAACACACCAGACAGTTCAGGGATAAAGTTGTGGCAAAGGGTATTACAGGGTTAGGTTTTAAAAACAACAACCCAATCTCTGAACATTTCACGGAGCACTGTTCAATCCACCATCCGTAAAAGGAAGGCGTATGGCACAACTGCTAAATCATCAAGATATGGCTGTCCACCTAGGCTGACAACTCAGACAAGGAGAGCACCAATTAGAGAATCTGGAGGAGCTGCAGAAATTGACAGCTCAGGTGGGAGAATCTGTCCGCAGGACAACTATTAGTTGAGTACTCCACAAATCTGACCTTTATGGAAGAGTGGCAAGAAGAAAGCCATTTTTGAAAGCCACCCTTGAAAAGTCCAATTTGCAGTTTGCAAAAAGCTATGTAGTAAAAACGTGTAAGAAGGGTCTCTGGTCAGATGAAACCAAAATTAAACTTTTTGGCCTAAATGCCAAACACTATAGGCCACATGTATGAAAATAATCTAGGTCTAAGATTCAATGTATTGCCCATAGCAACTAACTTTCCTTTCATATAGTGCTCTGGAAAAATGAAAGGGGCGCTGTGATTGGTTGCTATGGGCAACAAAGTGAATTTTAGACCTAGACAGTTTTCAAACATGTGGCTCTATGTGTGGAGGAAGCAATGCCCATCATGAACACACTATCCTCACCATGAAGCCTGGTGGGGACAGCATCATACTGGGGGATGCTTTGCTTCAGCAGGGACTGGGAAGCTGCTCAGAGTTGATGGGGAGATGGATGGAGCTAAATACAGGGCAATCCTGGAGGAAAACCTGAGAGGCTGCAAAAGACTTGAGACTGGGGCCTAGGTTCACCTTCCAGCAGGACAATGACCCTAAATATACAGCCAAAGCTACAATGGAAGGGTTTACATCAAAGCAGATTCATGTGTTACAATGGCCCAGTCACATCCAGACTTAAATCCCATTGAGAATCTGTAGCTGCTCACAAACATTTGCCAACCAATCCGACTGAGCTCGAGTTATTCTGCAAAGAAGAATGGGCAAAAACTCATTCCAGCCTCTAGATGTGCAAAGCTGGTAGAGACTTCCCCCAACAGACTGCAGCTGTCATTGCAGCTAAAGGTGTCCTACAAAGTATTGACTCAGGGGGCTGATTACATATGCACGTCACATGTTTCAGTTTTTTAATTTGCAAAACTGTGGAAAAGCATGAGGAACATTAAGGGGTAGGAATACCTTTGCAACCCACTGTTGGTGGGTCCATAAGGGTTTAACCCCTTAATGACACTGGATGTAAACTTATGTCTCAGTGCCGGTAAAGGGCTTTGCAATGGGTGACAGCTGCTAATTGCAGCTAACACCCACCGGTTAAAGCACAGGATGGAGCCGGCACCATCCTGTGCTGTTTAACCCATTAGACGCCGGAGTATTGCCGCACCCGGAAAAGTCCAATCTATTAAAACATGACATCCTTTATCCCCTACACTGAACACCGTAGAAGAAAAAAAATTCCAAACACCAAAATTGTAGTTTTTTGGTCCTTTTACGTCACCTAAAAATTGGAATAAAATTGATGGTACCAATAAAAAGTACGCTTCAGCCTGAAAAAAATGCCCCTCACTCAGGTCCATATGTGTTAGCTCAAAAATGTTATTGGTCGCAGAAAATAGCGCCACTGCAAAACTTTTAAAAATAGTAAATGTTTCGATTTTTTTACTGCACCAAAACATAATGAAAACCCTACATGTTTGGTGTTGCTGGATTCATATCAACCTGTAGAAAACAGATAACATATCATTTTCACCGGTGAGTGAACGGCCTAAAAAACCTGCAAACGTGGTACAAGTACTTTTTTTCACATTTTGCACCACTTAGAATTTTTTTGCGGTTTCCCAGTATATTCTATAGTACAGTGAATGACACCATTAGAAAGTACATCTTGTCCCACAAAATAAAGCCCTCATATGTTTGTGTAGATGGAAAAATAAAAAAAGTTATGGAAGGAGAGGAGGGAAATCGAACGTGTCAACCAAAAAAACGCTATGTCCTAAGGGGTTAAAGTAACTTTTTTTTTCCATCATGGGAAAAATCCATTAGGCAGTAGGAGTGACATTCTGGGTTAAACTGAAAATAAAGTGAATTAACAGTCCGTCCGTCTGGTAAATTTTTGTTTGTTTTTGGCGGGGGGCGGCCCAGTTCTCCTGTAAGTGAATAATGCCTTTCTGAAACAATACTTCTACATCTGTAATGTACACAATAAACATCCATAATGTATGAGAGTCTGGGTAAATTACATATGTCCTGCAGCTCAGCGTCCCAGGCCGCATGTAAATCATTAATAAAAGGTTTGGTAAAGATTCAAGCGGGTTGCTCCATTGGTAATGCCTGAGCTCTTCATCTGCAGAGCTTTGTAAATCCAATATAACATGACAAGATGTCTTCAGTTACTAGATGGAAACACATTTCATTGTGATAGACACAGTTGAGTCCCATCATTATGACCAGCAGCTAATACTCAGAGTGACCGCCGTGACTGGGATATCTAGGGCCCACAGGTGGAGCTGACTCTAGGGGCCCACCAGTTGATCTGTTTCAGGGCCCACCGGTGGAGTTTATTTTGATTGACCCACCCTCCAGCTACTGTAAATGACTGTAGATGCCTCCTATACTCTACATTTTGCTTTTTCTCTCTCTTTCTATACTTTTTAGTCCCTCCTGAGGATGTGTTTTCAGTTAAAAAAACAACTCAAGGACTACCTTGCTTAGGGGCCCACCGGGGGTTTCACCTATTTCCCTGTGGGCCAGTCCTAGCCTTGACACAGAGACATAACTTGAAGCTTCTGTGCCCTAGTGCAAATAGTGAAATGGGGCCCCTCAGTTACCATGTGCCATTGACAATGCTGTGGCAGAAGGGCTTTTGGGGCCCCCTCAGGCGGCAGGGCCCAGTAGTGACTGCTACCTCTGCACCTCCTAGAGCGACGCACCTGCATGGACAGCAGCTAGACAGGCTGGGAGAGACTGAATAAGGTTCCGGTAGGTTGTCACAGGTATCTTAAGCCGACTGCATCCCACAGCTGCTGGAGGAGCCATAGAGAAAACACCATCATCCAGGGGCTCCCACAACTGCTGGACGGTCCATAGAGAAAACACCATCATCCAGGGGCTCCACAGATGCTGGAGGGTCCATAGAGCCAACACAACCATTCAGGGGCTCCCACAGCTGCTGGAGGGTCCATAGAGACAACACCACCATCCAGGGGATCCCACAGCTGCTGGAGGGTCCATAGATCCATCACCACCATCCAGGGGCTGCCACAGCTGCTGGAGGGTCCATAGAGTCAACACCACCATCCAGGGCTCCCACAGCTGCTGGTGGAGCCACAGAACCAACACCACCATCCAGGGGCTCCCACAGCTGCTGGTGGGTCCATAGAGCCAACACCACCATAAAGGGGCTCCCACAGCTGCTATAGGGTCCATAGAGCCAACACCACCATCCAGGGGCTCCACAGCTGCTGGAGGGTCCATAGAGCCAACACCACCATACAGTGGCTCCCACAGCTGCTGGAGGGTCCATAGAGCCAACCCCACCATCCAGGGGCTCCCACAGCTGCTGGAGGGTCCATAGAGCCAACCCCACCATCCAGGGGCACCTACAAATGCTCAGCTGGGTTCAAGTCTGAGGAGTAAGAGGTGAGGGTAGTACTTGGAAGTCTTGGTCCTGCTCTTCTAACCAATGTTGGACATTTCTAGCCGTGTGACGTGTCACATTGTGTAGCTGGAAAATTCCATGCAGCCCAGGGAAGATAATCAACATGTATGGATTTATGGGATCTGCAAGGACACTGGGGCGTGAGTTCACCTTTCAGCAGGACAATGACCCTAAACATACAACCAAAGCTACAATGGAAGGGTTTACATCAAAGCAGATTCATGTGTTACAATGGCCCAGTCACATCCAACCTTAATCCCATTGAGAATCTGTTGCTGCTCACAAAAGTTCACCAACCAATCTGACTGAGCTAGAGCTAAATTGCCAAGAAGAATGGGAAAAAATTCCAGCCTGTAGATGTGTAAAGTTGGTAGCGACATCTCCTACAGACTGCAGCTGTCATTGCGGTTAGAGAGTTTCTGCTAATACAACTTGGTCAAGAGAGAAGCAGTGACATCCGTCTGCTCTGGTGCCCCATACGCAGTAGGGTTTGCGTTGATGTTGGATTAGACACAAGTCTGATCTCCCCTCCCTATAGCATGTCAGTCCACCCTCACGCACCTTCACACCCAGCGTTCACATCTCACATCAGTGGCACATGGTGCTCTGCAGTTTCCACATCTCTAATTTCCAATGTCGACATTTGTCCCCTCACAATATACTTTCACCACAGCAGCACATAGACTATTCTCAAACTGCACAGTGTCAGAAATACCACCAGTCTTGGCCCAAAAGCCAATAATCATCCCTCTTTGCAACTCAAGTTGCCCCTTTTACCCATAAGGGGCCGTTCACACGGCTTATTCTGGGACTGATTCCAGCCGTACTGCGCACCGTATTTGCGCTCCAATACGGCTGAAATCCGTCCCAGTCATTACGGTAATCCACAGTTCTCATAGAGAACTATGGATTCCGTCTCTTCTCCCTGCTTGGCGAATCCGCCGCGGGGGGAGAAAGTGACATGCACATTATTTACGGAGTGTCTATGGGGCCGGCGAGCTGCCGGCCCCCCGCCCCGCCCCCGCTGCACGGCAGCCGGCGAAATTGTGAGGCGAAATCCATCCCGCAATTACGTCGGCTTTAAGCCGTGTGAACATTGCCTAACAACGACAAAGGATATATGTGCAGACAGCTTATCACACACCTTATATACCCACCAAACCAACTCACCAAATGTGACTTCCTTCATGAGCTATACGCTGCTGACGTTGTACATGGTCATAATAATGTGACTCAACTCTGTATATATTTGCTCGTTTTGGGAATGATTACTCAAAAAGATATGAATGTGAGTGGGCCGATGAGATGCTTTAGAGCCTATTGGCGGATGGACTGCGGTTGGCCCTGATAAAGCAGTTCTCTTTGATCAGTACAACTGGATGGGACACACCGCAATTTTGGGGAAAACATTGCAGTTTTTAATTCATTTTTTTTAGCCAAAGCCAGGAATGAATTCAAAATGGGAAATATAAAGGATGTATTTCTAGTTTTGCGTCCCGCTGTGTCCACGTCTGCGTCCAAAGTGGTCGACAGCTTCTAATAAAGGGACCAGGTTAGTCAAAGGGTTAGTTTCTGCTATTGATAACCATATAAGCACAATCTGTCCTATCTTTTGCTTTTCTTAACAGGGCTGCTATCAGTATTGGGAGTATCTCTGTCAGGGACCCTAATCAAATTTTGGTTAAAAAAAGGGACCCCCTAATATGGTGCAAGATGGGAACTGGGAATGGGGAAGAGGGTCAGGTTTTTCGGACTGCTCATCAGTGACATTCAAGATTTCTTGCTGCTGGTCCCTTTCATAATTAGTTCCTGGGACTGCACAGATAGTAATAAAGACAACCTATAAAACTTTTTACAAAAATTAACAATACTAAAACTTTTACAGTGGTTACGGAAAGTATTCAGACCCCTTTAATTTGTTCACTCTTTCTTTCATTGCAGCCATTTGGTAAGATCCAAAAAGTTCATTTTTTGGCTCATTATTGTACACTCTGTCCCCCACCCCATCTTGAAAGAAAAAAAAACAAAAATGTAGATATTTTTGCAAATTTATTCAACAAGAAAAGCTGAAACATCAAATGGTCATAAGAATTCAGACCCTTTGCTCAGTATTGAGTAGAAGCACCTTTTGAGCTGGTACAGCCATGGGGTCTTCTTGGGAATGATGCAACAAGTTTTTCGCACCTGGATCTGGGGCTCCTCTGCCTCTGGTGAACGTTGGTGGACGCCATTTTCAAGTCTCAACAGAGATGCTCAGTTGGGTTTAGGTCCGGGCTCTGGCTGGGCCAGTCAAGAATGGGCACAGAGTTGTTCTAAAGCTACTGCTTTGTTATTTTAGCTGTGGGGCTTGGAGTAAATGTCTTGTTGGGAAAGAAGAACCTTCGGCCCAGTCTGAGGTCCAGAGCGTCTGGAAGAGGTTTTCATCCAGGATATCTCTATACTTGGCCACATTCATCTTTCCTTCAATTGCAACCAGTTGTCCTGTCCCTGTCCCCATAGCATGATGCTGCCACCACCATGTGTCACTGTTGGGATTTTTATTGGGCAGGGATGAGCAGGGCCTGGTTTTCCTCCACCGCTTACCAATTAACACCAAAAGTTCAATCTTCGTCCATCCCGCCCGAGAATCTTATTTCTTTATAGTCGGGATCCTTCATGCGTTTTTGCAACTGTAATGCGGCTTTCAAAATGTCTTGCATGAGGAGAGGCTTCCGTCTGCAGCTTTCATAAGTCTTGCACTGAGGAGAGGCCCTTTCCCTCTGCGGCTTTCCTATGCCTTGCACTGAGGGGAGGCTTCCGTCTGCGGCTTTCATAGTCTTGCACTGAGGAGAGACTTCCGTCTGCGGCCTTTCATATGTCTTGCACTGAGGAGAGGCTTTCCGTCTGCAGGGTTTCATATGTCTTGCACTGAGGAGAGGCTTCCGTTTGCGGCTTTCATATGTCTTGCACTGAGGAGAGGCTTCCGTCGGCTGCAATCTGCCATAAAGCCCCGACTGCTGGAGGCTGCAGTGATAGATGACTTTGTGGAACTTTCTCCCATCTCCCTACTGCATCTCGGAGCTCCGCCACAGTGATCTTGGGCTTCTTCTTTAAACCCCTCTCACCAGGCTTTCTCCCACGATTACTTAGTTTGGCTGGACGGCCGGGTCGAGGAAGAGTTGTGGTCGTCCCAAACGTCTTCCATTTAAGGATTCTGGAGGCCACTGTGCTCTTAGGAACCTTGAGTGCTGCAGAAATTCTTTTGTAACCTTGGCCACATCTGTGCCTTGCCACAATTCGGTCTCTGAGCTCCTTGGGCAGTTCCTTAGTCCTCCTGATTCTCATGTGCTGTGACATGCACTGTGAGCTGTAAGGTCTTATATAGACAGGTGTGCGCCTTTCCTAATTAAGTCCAATCAGTTTAATTAAACACAGCTGGACGCCAATGAAGAAGTAAACCATCTCAAGGAGGATCAGAAGGAAATGGACAGCATGTGAGTTAAATATGAGTGTCACAGCAAAGAGTCTGAATACTTATGACCATGTGATATTTCAGTTTTTTTGTTTAATATTGCAGAAATATCTACATTTCTGGGTTTTTCCTTTCAAGATGTGGGGGGCAGAGTGTACATTAATGAGCAAAAAAAACAAACTTTTTTGATCTTACCAGATGCCTGCAATGAAAAACAGTGAGAAATTTAAAGGGGTCTGAATACTTTCCATACCCACTGAATGTTGTTGAGGTAACATTGTCCGGTTGGAGCTTTGGATTCTGTAATCAAACATTTATCTGCAAAAAGTAATGAACATGAATAAAACATGTAGATTCAGACCTCCCTTCCTTTAGTAATATGGATTATACTATAATAAGTGTCCCATCGAAAACATTCCCCTGAGGTAGAGGACCCCATTCTACCATATTACAGGACCTAAACCCGATTT
>JAODAL010065921.1:0-17997 GCA_025379985.1 Phyllomedusa bahiana
TCAATTTTAAAAGCCCCCCATTCGTTCACCCCAAGTACCCCCAAACTTCGACTTGGGTTTAGAACAAAGTTTTTCCCGAAATTCTAAAAAAGAATTTTTACTTCGTTTGAATCAATTCCCCCCATCCCCTACAGTAGACATTTGGGTTTATGCTGATTATAAACAAAATTTTGAGTGGAATAACTAAAACTTCTTACAACCCCAAAAAAAAGTTTTTTTTAAATTTTTACAAATGGTAACTTTTTAAAAAATTTTTCAAAAAAACTTTGATATTTTTCCACAAATAAACAAAAGACCCTTTTTAACCAAAATTTCTTAAATTAAAGTAAAAACACAATTGTCCTTTTAAGAAAACAGTTCCCGAAAACCATGGATTTGGTTTAAAAGGTTTTTCAAAAAGTTTTTTCTCACATTTAAATGGACACAGCCAAAAATTTCCAAAAAAAAGGGGGTTTTGTAGGAGGGGCAAAAATGGTTCTGGGGGGGTAAGGGGGTTTAAAAAAAAGTTAGACCAATAAAAAAGAATTCAGAAAAAAACCACAGTAAAAGCCTTGAACCTTAAAAGGGGGTTTTAAAACGTTTCAAGAAACATGTCTCGATTATTGGGGACGTAAAAATTTAAACAAATTTTGTAAAATTTGGGGTTCATTACCTCAGTCACTTGGTTTTTTGGGAGATAACAGCCCTTCTCTGTAAATCGTATTTTGTTTTGCTGTTGGGTTTGGGCCGGAATGCCCCCCCCGGGCGAAACCCCTAGACTTTTCCCCCTGAACTGTGAATTGGGGTGGCTGGGCATTTTTATTCAGCCCTGTTGGGGTACACCCCCTTTGACAGGAAACGCCCCCCGGGGGCCCCGCCCCCCGGTGTGATCCGGCCTGCCCCAAATTGTGTTTTTCTTTCCCCCCGAACCCGTTAAAATCGAAAAGTGGAAAAAACCCAAGGTTCTGCTGGCTCTATGTACATTCCCAGCTCTATGGTTTAAGTTTTTGGGGAAAATTTTCTTTGGGGTTTTTAAAAGGGCTTTTTTTCCAACAGGTTTTTTCACCTCCTCACAGGTCCAGTCCCTTAAGCTGCTAGTTTGAAAAAGGGCGTTCTGTTCTCAGGGCTAATGGCACGCCCCGCTTCCTTATGACGTCATCATTTATAGTGTATAAAACTATAAGGATTCAACACAATGTCTGCTAAGCTGGGGATGCTGTGTATAGTGCAGTGCTTAGCTGATTCACTCTGCAAGATAAAGGATAGGAGTTTTAAGTCCATCAGTATTTTTTTTTTCTTTTATAAATTGTACACATGTAAAGATATGAAAATTTAGTGTAGACATCTATAATTTTATTCATATACACACACAAAAGCTCCCTATTAGAGTCCCATTGTCACAGTAGTCACTCCAAGCACTTCCAAACATATGTGAATTACCAATACATATATTCTGGGGGATGCGACCATGATATCGGGGGAGCTATGTAAGTGAATATATTATCATTTATAGAGAATTGAACATATATATTTTATGGTCTTCTACATATGTGGAGAATTGTAGGGGAAAAAAAAAATATACTCTCGTGAGGGGATAGAACTCCATACCCTTCGTGTGTTAAAAAGACATGCTCTATCACTGCTCACTGCCTCTACCGCTTGCACCAACAGCCCAAGTTAGTTTACAAGCTGAGCAGGGCTTCTCTCCAAAGCTGATTTGCTTTCACCCATTGATTTAACTCACATGTCACGAACAGGAGCATAGATCTATACTTGAAGCTGAACATTTGTCCTTTTAGTTGAGTAAAGGTCTCTGCCTGTTGTCAAGTACAATTTGTTTAACACCACTAGAACAAGAAGTTAATAGCTGCTGGCTTTTCAGTGATGTAAACTAAGAGATATACTAGATATAAAGGTGCTTGCTGCAGCTTGAGGAGCCTCAATGGCTGCAGACATAGAAGCATGCTGGAGGCTACAGAGCTGTTATATCCAGACAACCCTTCTGCATCCCCTGTCATAACAAACTGATGAGTCACAGTTCGTTCAGTGAGGAGACAGCCTCTCTGGAGGAGAGACACGCCTGCTGAGAGGAGAGACATGCCCCTGGATTTCAAACTCAATCTGAGAAAATTAGCTGAACAGCACGAGCAGCTCAAACGATAAAACTCCTTTAAGCTTTCTCCATGCTCAAACCTATGTAGCATACGTCAAACGTCGACAAGGCCAGTTCTTTTGTTAATAAATATTTATAAATATTCCAAACAGTACATTATTTAATGTGCATTTTAATATAGACAATATATAAACAGATTAAAACCTGCAGTTCATCCATCTTTGCACTGCAATCTGCATTTCAGTAGCCTAATTCTTGTAGCGTTGATTTTTCGTCTGGTGAGAGAGAGCTGGACAGATATTGTCTGCTTACAGCGACGTTTTGAGGGCGCTGCCCACTTTTTCAAGTGTCCTTATATAGTCAACATTGTATCACCTCACCATGAATACAGTATAGTAACTATATAATTATAATGCAAAACAAACAACAATAAATTCTATAACTAACATTTTTATTATTTCATTCCTTTTGGAGACAATAAAGCTAGGTTCACACGGTGTATTTACAGGGCGTAATTACGCCCGCAATTACGCCGTGTGACCGGGGGCGGGAGCAGGGGACTGAGCAGGGGGCCGGCACTTCGCCGGCCCATAGACTTGATGCTAGCGGGCGTTTTTGCGGCCTGGTAATTACATGTCCAATTATCTTCCCGCCCGGCGGCTTTCGCGGGCGGGGAGAGGAGACGTAATCCATAGTTCTCTATGAGAACTGTATAGAATTTACAGTAATGGAATGGGCCGTTTTTCTGCCGTTAATTTGCGCACTTCGGCGGTAATTAGGACCGAAATACGGCCCATTTTAGCCGTGTGAACATGGCCCTAAGGCTCTGTTCTACACTGCAGTGGACAAAAAAACGACCTGAAATCGATTATTTACTAAAAAACGTTTTCATAAAACTGAGTTTCAGTCCACTGCCTGTCAAAAAGCAGCAGAAAAAACCGGCGTTTTTTGGCGGTTTTTCGTTTTTTGGTGGAGGTTTTTTTTTGAAGCGTTTTTAGAGGTTTTGCTCTGCTTTTTAAAGTATGCACAAATTAAGATTGGATGTAAAACTAACCCTACAGGTGGAGTTAACATGTTAAGTAGTCACTTCCTTCTAGATCAATGTAGCCATTAGTGAGCACATTGTCCTTTGTGTGCTGCTGCTGCGTGCTACTGCTTTATTAAATTTTGACACCAGATTCTTGCACCAAAATCACAAAAAACCACATTATCTTTGCATTACAGCAAAGGATAAACTGTATTAGCGTCCAAAATCCTGTAAAGAAAAGGATTTAGAGCCAAAATCCAAAAAAAAACGCCTTAGTGCGCTAAATTCCATAACAAAATAACCATTTTTAATGTCAGAAGCGAGATCAATTAACGCCATTATTTTTAACCCCTTAAAGGAGTTGTCTCATTACAAGCTTTCAGCCCACATCAATGTTTTTAGAAGCAAAGATTTTTTGAATTGAGGGGGACGTTGCTTCTTCTTTGCCTCTTCTCTCCACTTCCCTCTCCCTCAGCACACAGGCAGCTCTCCTCAGTAACTTCTATACAGTGGGGGGGGGGGGGGGAGTGCTGCCCAGAGTTAACCCTGGTTGTGTGCCTGCCTTAGATCTTCTGCAGGCATCTAGATCAGCTGTATTAGGGACTGAATCTAGAGTGTGGAGAGGTCTGTGATTGCTAATAGGCAGACAGAGGGGTTGGCAAGTGTTCTATACCTCTGCTTAGCTTACATATTCCAACGTTCAGCAAGCAAACTGACCCTGTCAGAAGAGACAAGGGAAGCTGTGAAGTGTACTCAAGGATGTGTCACTAGTACAGCATGAGCATGAAACTGTTCACAAGCCTCCTGATCTGTTTAGTATTATTTTAGTTACAGCTCACAGACACATCAGATTTATAGTAAACACACAGGGTCACCTGCTGTCACATCCTATTGATCACGCCTCTTCTTGCTCCATCTGTTGTAAGGAGGAGCGGGAGGAAGCAGGCAACAAGGGTTAATCCGGACACAGAAGCCCGAGCCCTCCCCCTCCCTCACTACAGATGCATCTGTGCAGGAGGGCTCTCTGCCTCCAACCTGTATTCAAAAGGTGATGAGTCATACAGACCTGACAGCCAGTGAGATAAGATCAAACAGGTAGGCTGCTATAGTGATTGAGATGCTGATGTGAGTACTATAAAGGGCTTACTCAAAATAGTAGACATTTGTATGAAACATATATTTGCAAAGCTGCTTGTTTTTTAAGATCTTTTAATTAAAACCAATCATTGTACGAGACAACCCCTTTAAGGGACAGGACAGTGGACAAATGTGAAAAAAATGTAATTTTCGCCATTGTTTGTGGGGGTTTTGCTTTTACGCGTTAAACTTCGGTAAATAAATGGTTTTCGATTCTACAGGTTTTACCATCCGGCAATCCCAAACATGTAGGGTTCCCGTTATGTTTTGGTACCGAAAAAAATTCCAACATTTTCTATTATTAAAAATTTGCGCCACGGCGCCATTTTTGTCGACAAAAACTTTTTTCGTACAAAACCCAAGGGACGTCAGGGGGGGGGAATTTTTTTTGCGGCTGAATGTACTTTTTATCGCTGCAGTTTGGAATGCAGCGACTTTTTTCATATTTTTTTTCCATTTTTTGAGTGACGTAAAATGACCCAAAAAAAGGGAATTTTTGGGGTTTGGAATTTTTTTTTCTTCTACATGTTCAGCGTACGGGGTAAAGAGTTATATTTTTATAGATCGGGTTTTTTTTGACGCGGCGATACCAAATATGGTAACTTTTTTTTTATTTTAATGATTTTATTTGTAAAATGGGGAAAAGGGGGGGTGATTTGAACTTTTTAATACTTTTTTTTTGTACTTTAAAAACTTTTTTTTTAATTTTTTTACTGTAACATTGAGGCCCCCTGTGTGCTTGACCCCCACGAATTTTAATACAACCTAATGCATTGCATAGAAAAGGCATTGGGTGTACAAAGAGGGCGGTTTTTCCCCACTTCCTGTCGGGAGGGAAGTGGGGCAAACCGGCCGGGGAAAAGTGACGGGACCTTCAAAAGGGCCCCCACCACCATGCCCGGCATCAGATGGGCGCAGCATAGCTGGGGCTGATGTCGAGACCGTAACGATCATTTTTGCGCGGCACCGATGGGCGTTCTTTCAGACGCCGCGGCCATCTTTGCCGCGGTGTCTATGGGTAAAACACGCCACGGGGGAGCCCCCGCCGGCCCTGTTACTGCCAGGGTTTGCGGCGATTTGCCCTAAACCCCCGGGTGTCGGGGGGGGTCGCGGAGCGATCCCCCCGCAAAGCCCCTTAGCGGCCCGGGGTACTGATACCCCAAAGGCGTTAAAAGGGGGTTAAAAATATGGATTTTAGCGCCCAAACCTAAAAAAAAAGGATTTTGGCGGAAAACCTAAAAAACGTATTTTTTTTTCTCAAAAATAGATCGCTCTATTACGCCAAAAAAACTGTAAAAATAAAGGGTTTTAGCCCCCTATCCATCAAAAAACGGATTTGGCGCCGAATCTAAAAAAACTTTTTTTTAGCTTTATGCAAGATAATTTATTACCCCCAAAGTAGTTCAGTAAAGGATTTTAAACCAAAAACCTAAAAAAACGGATTCTGGGGCCAAATTTTGAAAAAAACGTATTTTTGCGCAGAACGAGACACTTTATTAGCGGCAAAAAATTTTCGTAAAGAATTTTAGTTGGGAAAATCCGTAAAAAAACGTTTCTGGCGCTAAAATTCGTAAAAAAAATTTTTTAAAAGGGCGACGTGAGGGAAGTTCATTAGCGCCAAAATAGTTCATTTTAAGGGTTTTAGCGCCAAAATCCGTAGAAAAACGGATTCTGGCGCCAAATTTCGTAAAAAAAACGTATTTTTTTTGCGCCAGAAGCGAGATCACTTTATTAGCGCCAAAATATGTTCAGTAAAGAATTTTAGTGCCAAAATCCGTAAAAAAACGGATTCTGGCGGCAAATCAGAAAAAAAACTTATTTTTAGCGCCAGAAGCGAGATAACTTTATTAGTGCCAAAATCTGTTCAGTAAAGGATCTTAGTGGCAAAATCCGTAGAAAAACGGATTCTGGCGCTAAAATTCATAAAAAAAAAACCCCGTATTTTTAGCGCCAGAAGCGAGATCCCTTTACTAGCGCCAAAATATGTTAAGTAAAGGATTTTAGTGCCAAAATCAGTCAAAAAAACGGATTCTGGCGCTAAAATCCGAAAAAAAGCCTATTTTTAGCGACCGACGAGAGATAACATATTTTTGCGGTAATTAAGTTAAGAAAAGGATTTTAGTGGCCAAATCCATGAAAAAAAAATATTTTTATCGTCACAAGCAATATAACTTTATTAGCGCAAAAATCGTTAGCGCCCAAAGCATGATCATTTTATTACGAATGGTACAGACAAGGACACATCAGACATTTGTATGCAAATTTGATAAGATATAAACTTTGTTACCACCCATTATAGGTGTAACTTGGGTCTCTGGGAAGGTTTTCACTGAAAAATCGTGGCAAAAAACGCCGCGAAAACGCGCCAAAAAACGCGCTAAAAGACGTCCGGCGCTTTCCATAGACTCTGTTGCAAAATACGACCATTAAAAAAAACGAGCAGAAAAAAGAAGCTCAGTGTAGACAGCAGGACGTTTTTACAATAGAAGTCTATGGGAGATGATTACAGGCATTTTTCCAGTGTTTTTAGAAAACGAAATATGCTGAAAAAACAGACGTTTTTCTGTGCAGTGTAGACAGAGCCTAAGTCTAACATAAAACCAAGCCTCTTCAATGAGATATCACCCAATATTATTAGTAATGTGGTGTTTCTCATAAAAATGTCAAACAACCGAATATTCACCATTTTCTTTTTTAGTCTCTCTTCACTGTTACTCTGCACATAACTAACTTGTTCATCTCTTTTATAGTTGTATACATGAATAGTAGATCTCTGCTCATTTTTCCATATTTTAACATTCCTGGCAGTCTGGCCTATGAACACCTTTCCATTTGGACATTTCAGCAAATGCAGAGCATTTTTCCCATCACAAGTGTGAAACTCTTTGATTGTGATTCCAGTGCCCTAAGCAGGCTCGGGGAAAAAAAACAACCGTTCAGAATAGAGCAGTTTTGACAGTTGAGGCAAGGTTAAATACCTAAGCGGGTAGACTTTAACTTACTGGGGCAGATTTATCAAGGCAGTTACACCAGAATTCTGGCTCAATTTGTGCCAAAAATAATGTCTTACAGGCTTTACGCCACGTTTACTATGTGCTTTAGACAGTTTCAGACTCTTCTGCGCCTCACCCAACAAAGGGATGTCTCCTCCTAAAGGGGGCATTACTTCGCATGAAAGGGGGCGAGGCTTAAATGTGACAAAAAATGAGACAGAGTTTTGTCGCAGTTTCTGGTGTAAAAGTAAGACAACTTAATTGTCGTACAAAGTTAGACTAGACAGTTCTAACCTGCGCCAGATTTATAAACACTGTGACAAATGTGGCGCATTATAAAACTGTCTAGTCTAACTTTACATTGTCTAAGAGTTAGACACTATTGATAAATCTGCCCCACTGTGTCTTGATTTGACAAATGGCCTAACGTAGCAATTGACCACCACAATCTCTACAAAATATACATCTGGGAAATTCTTTAAAGGGGAGGTATCGCTTCATCAGTTCGTGTGTTTCAAATGTATTTTAAGTTTCTCAGCTCTTCAAATCCAGGGGCGTTTCTTCCCCTCTCAGCTCAGCTGGGTGTTTCTTAACTGAAGTGGGATGACATCATGCCGTGATTTGCATTTTTTGGCACGTTTTTTACACTTGGTTTTTCCTGGTCTTCAAGTCTGTTTTTTAATGTATGCATAAATTAAGCCATTGGATGTAACTCCGCCCTAGAAAAGGGGATGTAAAGCACATTATTGCATTTATATGTGATCTTGTAAGTTGTTTTACGGTTTGTGTCGCTAAGAATGTTATCTTGCGTTTGTCGCCAAAAATACGTTTTTTTACGGATTTTGGCCCTAAAGTCCAGTTTTTTTTAACAGATTTTGGTGCTAAAATCTGTTTTTACAGATTCTGCCGCTAATAAGGTTATCTCGCGTTTGTCGCCAAATGTGCTTTTTTTATGGATTTTGGCCCTAAAGTCCTTTTTTTAAAAAGGATTTTGGTGCTAAAAATCCATATTTTTACGGATTTTGGCGCTTATAAGGTTATTAACGGATTTTGGCCTTAAAATGAGTTTTTTATGGATTTTGTTGCTAAAATACATTTTTATTTCGCTTTTGCAGCAAAAAAATCTGTTTTTAAGGATTTTAGCGCCAAAATCCGTAAAAAGCACTTTAGTGCCAAAATCCGGAAAAATAATACCATAGCGCTAAAATCCGTAAAAAAAATATTTTAGTGCCATAAAAAAAGTGTTTTTAGCAACAAAATTCATAAAAAAACATATTTTAAGCGACAAAAGCAAGATAACTTTGGAAGAGCCAAAATCCCCCAAAAAGTATTTAAGCGGCAAAATCCATAAAAAAAGTTTTTTTGAGTAAAAAGCGTATTTTTAGCGACAAAAGCAAAAAAACTTTAATAGTGCCAAAATCCATGAAAAAATATATTTTAGTGCCAAAATCCGTAAAAAAACGTATTTTAGCGCCAAAACCCGTTTAAAAAAAACGTATTTCTAGTGACAAAATACTTAAAAAAAAGTATTTTAGCAACAAAAGGAAGATAACTTTAGAGGAGCCAAAATCCGTAAAAAAAACGTATTTTTAGCGTCAGAAGCGAGATAACTTTATTAGAGCCAAAATCTGTATAGAAAAGGATTTTAGCACCAAAATCCATAAAAAACGGATTATTGCGCCAAAATTTGTAAAAAAAAAAAAAGTATTTTTAGCGTCAGAAGCAAGATAACTTTATTAGCGCAAAAATATGTTAAGAAAAAGATTTTAGCGCCAAAATCCGTAAAAAATGGATTCTTGCGCTAAAATCCATAAGAAAACGGATTCTGGTGCCAAAATCCGTAAAAAAAAAACCCCTTATTTTTAGCTTCAGAAGCAAGATAACTTTATTAGCGCCAAAATAATGTTAAAAAAACGGATTCTGGCACCAAAATCCGTAAGAAAGCAGATTCTGCCACCAAAATATGTTGAGAAAAGGATTTTAGAGCCAAAATCCATAAAAAACGGATTCTGGCGCCAAAATACGTAAAAAAAAACCCCTTATTTTTAGCGTCAGAAGCAAGATAACTTTATTAGCGCCAAATATGTTAAGAAACGGATTCTGGCACCAAAATCCGTAAGAAAGCAGATTCTGCCACCAAAATATGTTGAGAAAAGGATTTTAGAGCCAAAATCCATAAAAAACGGATTCTGCCGCCAAAATCCGTTACAAAAACGTATTTTTAGCACCAAAAAGACAGTCTTCTATGAACTCAGAGCACTGATCCTGTCTCCTCTCACAGCTGGAGTTTTGTTACAGTTGAATCCAGTCTTCTATGAACTCCAAAGCAGCACAAATCTGTCTCCTTTCTATGTTTAGGCACTGGGCACAATTATGCTGTTTTCTGTAGAAGCAGCTGCAGTGTTACTGTGGAGAAAAATCTCGTTTTGCATAGAACAGCCCCTCCTGTTTAGCATCAGTGTGTCTCATAAGAGCAGGACGTGTGTTAGCTCTCTCCTCAATACAGCTTAGCTCAGCTCAGAGACAAAGTTCTCTTTGTTTTCACAGACAACTATGCTTTTAGCTTTGATAATTAGAACCTCGGTAGATTAGAGACTTTCAGTTCTTAGTTAGTTAGGCTGAGACTTTTAAAGAAGCATCTAGCGCTGTACAGCCGTGCGGGTGGGGAGGGTTAAGGGGGCTGGGTGCGGGCGAACACAGACAGGCAGGCTTTTGAAAGAAGAGTGTATATTGTGCAGCCCAGACTGCTTTGAACCTGCATTGAAATGGCTTTTTTTTCACCAGTTTTTGGTGAAATAGTACCTTTTATATTGTGCAGCCCAGTTTTGTTCAAAGACCCACCTTGTACTTACATTAGGATACAGAACTTTTCTAGTAACTGCAGGTGTATTTCATAGGTGCAAAAACCACCTTTTATTATCCGTACACGATTTAATTAGTTTTTTTTTCACTTTTGTGCAGCACAGTTTTGTTCAAAGACCCACCTTGTACTTATATTACGATACAGAAATTTGCTAGTAATTGCAGGTGTATTTCATAGGTGCAAAAACCACCTTTTATTATCTGTACATAATCTAATTAGGTGTTTTTCACTTTGGCGCAAGCCATTTTTGTTCAAAGACCCATCTTGTACTTATAGTACGATACAGAAATTTGCTAGTAATTGTAGGTGTATTTCATAGGTGCAAAAACTACCTTTTATTTTCCATACACAATTTAATTAGGTGTTTTTCACTTTGGCGCTGCCCAGTTTTGTTCAAAGACCCATCTTGTATCTATATTACGAAACCGAAATTTTCTAGTAATTGCTGTTGTATTTCATTGGTGCAAAACCCACCTTTTATTATCCGTTTAACATTTAAATAGCTGTATTTCACTTTGGTGCGGCCCAGTTTTGTTCAAAGAGCCACCTTGTACTTAAATTTAAATAGAGAAATTTGTGGTTACTGCTGTTGTATTTCATTGGTGCAAAAACCACCTTTTTTATCCGTATAACATTTAAATAGCTGTATTGCACTTTAGTTCGCCCCAGTTTTTTTCAAATAGCCACCTTGTACTTAAATTTGGATACAGAAATTTCGTAGTTACTGTTGGTGTATTTCATTGGTGCAAAAACCACCGTTTGTTATCCGTATAACTTTTAAAAAGCTGTATTGCACGTGGTGCGGCTATAGCTTTTTTCAAAGACCCACCTTGTACTTAAATTTGAATACAGGAATTTTGTGGTAACTGCTGTTGTATTTCATTGGTGCAAAAACCACCTTTTCTTATCCGTATAACATTTAAATAGCTGTATTTCACTTTGGTGTGGCCCAGTTTTGTTCAAAGAGCCATCTTGTACTTAAATTTGTATACAGAAATGTCGTGGTAACTGCTGTTTGTATAGCTGTATTGCACGTGGTGTGGCCCTAGTTTTTTTCAAATAGCCACATTGTACGACAATTGTGAAAATTTTTTCTAGCAACTGTTCTCGTTTGTCATTGCTGCAAAAAACGCAATTTCTCAACTGTGTAACTTCTGAATAGTTTTATTGCGCTCGTTGAATCTCAGTTTGGCGCAGATAGCGCACTTGTATGATATTTTGTTGAAAACTATCAATTCCTAGTCTTACTGGGCAGTTGTAAATACCTGGGACTGAAAGAAGAACACTGTTGATCTTGTCTAACAGTTCTTCCACCAGACCGCATTTCACAGGTATTTGCTAGAAACAATTCAGTTTCTTTTTTTTTTTACGTTATTTTTATTAGTGCTTTCAGATTAATAAATACAAACCAACAATACCCCCAACATGGGGGAGCAACAAAGGGAGATCAGGAGGGGGCTGGGGGGGAGGGGATGCCGGGGAAAGGGTGGATATGAGGGAGAATAGAAATGCACTTACAATCTGTAAATATGTAAATCTGAACAGAAACTACAATTATCTAGCATAAAATAACATGCCATGCCGGACAAATTATAGAACAAAATAGCAGAGTTCAAACATGTTCTGAACCTAATAACCGAGCAATGTCAGAATCAGACATAAAGGCAGATCATGTTAGAAATAAGGTAGTTCCTTTTCATGAAATCTAATTTACTCAGATATGATGCCTGAAGCACCCTAGGGGGTAAGAAAAAAAAAAAGGGGGGGGATATCCAGGGGTGCGCGAAGAAGGCGAACGGAATAGTAACAACACGTAATTGTCAGTCTCCACTCAGCAGGGTGGCGGATTATCTAATATCGGGGGTTGACCTCAAGCAGCACACTCCAAATACCAAATATTGAAAACAAGAGCGTATGAGGGCTTTTATATGATCAGGAAGAATATTAATTACGGGCTGCCAGGTTAGAAAAAATCTTTCAACTCTTGATTCTTTCTGTTAAACCGACAAAAAAGAAACCCATTTAAAAATATATCAAAATCTTTATTAATAATACATGATCACAAAAATAACACCATTCAGCGAGACGCGCCTCGGGGTGACACGGAGATCCAGCTGTCACAATCCTCTGGCTTTATCATCATTTTACATTGTGGACCCTTCCTCCTCGGTATGGTATTTTTGGGACGGTGCCAGTTGGTCGTTCCTCTTATTTATGCATTAGGAGACGGGTGTTTTTTCATGTATGCAAATTACTTTTTTGCGTGGATGTGACCCTGGATCTCCGTGTTTTCAATACTTATTATTTTATCTGGGTGGAAGGTTTTTTCTTTTTTTCTTGTTGTATGTATATATATATGGTGGTATATTTTTGTGGTGTTATTTTTGTGATCATGTATTATTAATAAAGATTTTGATATATTTTTAAATGGGTTTCTTTTTTGTCGGTTCAACTGTATGATAGTGGTAACCCTTTTTGGTACAGACGCATTTGTATTATATATCCCGGATATATTGGTTATAGGATAGTCTTGATTCTTTCTGTAAAGAAGCATCCACCCAGTCCATACGCAGCAAAAAAGATAATTTTTCTAAAAAGAGCCGTAGTGATGGGTGAGTGGGGCCTATCCATGTTTGGAGTATGGTTTTGCATGCAGATGCTGAGATGCATGATAATAATTTCCCGGTGTGGGTTGGGACTCGCAAATTTAGGTCTAGGATTCCAAAAAGAGCCCACATTGGCGAGAAGGGAACGTCAAACAATGTGTGAGTTCGCACGAAGCGGTATATTCTCCTCCAAAAAGATGAAACAATTCAGTTTCAAATCCTAGTTGGCTGTAGGAAATTAGAGGGATTTTAGAATAGCTGTGATTTGCCGTCTTTCAATAAGAGACTTTCAAAACATCTTCCATACCTTCTTAAATTTTTATCTTTCTGAACATGGAACGAAATGCAGGTGGTAAGCGAGCAAAGAGGGGTGTAGGACATGGAGGTAGAGGTACGAGAGAAGGTGCTCCTTCCAAAGCTGGTGACAACACGCAAGCCAGCGGATCGTCGGTTGCAGGACCGTCAGGCCTGTCATCGCTGGATCAGTGCCCTGTGAATCTCAGTAACGAACAGCGTCGCCAATCTGTTCTTCAGTGGTTAATGCAACCTGCATCCAGCAGTCTTACATCCTCGTCCTCCCAGTCACGGCCACAAATGTCGGGTCATGCTGCTGTGAAATGCAGTTATACTACAGGTCCAATTATAAAAAATGTGGTTTCTAACAGACATTTGTTCTTCACAATTGTCAAGAGTGGCTCAAGGGTCATGTTTAGAATTTTTGGGGGCATGTTGCTGTGGAATGCAGCTATACTACAGGTCCTTTTGTAAAAAATATGATTTCTAACAGAAATTGTTCTTCACAATTGTCAAGAGTGGCTCAAGGGTGATGGTGCTGTCAAAAACAGGAATAGGTAGGACACTTTTAATGGACACATATTGCAAAATGATAGTGAGACAACCCATTTAATACAATTAAAAAAAAGAGAAACAAAGACATGTTGGGATTCCATCCAAAATTTTTTTAAAAATTTGTTTTTTTCAAAGAATTAAGCTACTAAAAAACTTGCATTTTACAAAAAAACGGGATCCCAAATATTCCTCAAAATTTTCAAGGAGGTACGGGAAAGACTTAAAACAGATTAGGTTTTATTCAGAGGAAAAAGGTGAAATTGGGAGCACATTCCCCCCCCAAGAACAGAGACAATTTCCTCCAAATTTTTTGAAAAAACGAGAAAAAAAATGCCAAGAAAAAAGGGGACCTGGGTGAACAGGACGCAACCCCCACAACTCCAAGTGAAGCTCAATTGTCCGCACTCATACGGAGGGGCAAGGCGCTCCGTAGAAGGGAAGAAATTTCTCAAGCGCTAAACCCAGGTTTTTGACTGTGTACTGGGGGGGAAAGGGTGGAGGGGGCCCCGAGCCACAAATTCCGCTTCTGCACTCTGTTTCGCAAAGACTTTTTCGATGCTGGGATCATAAAGGCATTTTTGGGCCGGGTTAATGGATTGGGCGGACGCCCCTGCCTGGGGTTTCAAACCGGGACCCACTGTAAACTCGGGGGGGGGGGGGGGGGGGGGGGGGGGGGGGGGGGGGGGGCCCCGCTAAACTGGGAACCCTGCGTGTTAAAAGAAAGAAGGGCGCCCCGCCCTTGCTCTCACCACACCCCAAAAGGGAAGCCCCCCCTTTCCAGCGAACCTGCGTGATTCCACCCCCTTTACAGCCTCCATGGGCCTTTTATCAGTAAATTTTCCCGATTTCAGGATTTTTAGATAGGGCCCCGTTGACCCAAATGGGGACATCTTTTCGTTGGTTCACCTTCCCAATTTTCAGGTGGAGCAATTTTCCCCCAGTAGAATACAAGTAGCTCAACACAGCAGTAATTGGGAAAAAAGAGTTTGTTTTTTTAAAATATTTTTTTCTTATTGAAAATTTTCCCGCTGAAAGGTCCAAAAGGGGACGTTTTGCGGGGTTTTTTTGGGGGGCCCTTTCCTTTCAAAACCACAACATGGATAAATCAAAAGCCAGTTTAAATTTAAAAAAGGTTGTTTAAAGGGCCCCCCTTTTTTTGGCACTTTTTAAATCTGGGGTCATGGCCCGGGTTTTGGGCTTTATGCGTGGCCCAGGACCCGGGATAGCTAGTCCCCCGTTTTAACCAAAAAAGGGTGGTTTAAAAAACTCCTTTTTCCGGCACTTTTTTAATCTGTGGGGCCCGACAGGTTTTACTGGCCATACTTTTGGTACAGAACAGGTATATCAATGTCCAGTTTTTTAAAAATAAAATGGGGGTTGAAAAAAACTCCTTTTTTTGGCAGTTTTTTAAATCTTGGGGGGCAGCGGTTTTGGGGGTCAAAGCTTTGGGGCCCCGGACAGGGGAAAGGTCCCCATGTCCAGTTTAAAATAAAATGAATTTTTTAAAGACTCCTTTTCCCGCAATTTTTAAAACCCGTGGGTCAGAAGTTTTAATGGGACCATACTGCGATCCAGGAAAGATAAAAGTCAATGGGCCAGTTCAACAAAATGGGTTTGGGTTTAAAAAACCCCTTTTTTCCGGGACTTTTTAATTTTGTGGGGCAAAAAGGGTTTTAAAAGTCATGCTTTCGTTTTTAGGGCAGGGATTTGCCCAAAGTCCATTCAAGTAAAATGATGGTTCAAAAAAATAAAAAACCTTCTTTCCCCTTTTAATTTGTGGTCAAGCAGGTTTTAAGGGGCATGCGGGGGTGCCCAAAAACAGGGAAAAGTAATGGTCAGTGACTTTTTTTTTTGGCTTTTATAATCAATTGTGTTGCCCCAAAATGTAGCAAAGGGATCCATTTGATGTTGTGGCTGTTAATTTTCCCGCCTTTTTTCCCGCCCTGTTTTGGGGGGTAAAAATAAGGTTTTGTTCCCCCTTCCCCAAAACTTTAAAATTTGGGGGCCTCGGGGTTTAAATTTTTATCGGCTTTTCGGATTTTAGGCATGATAATTGACAAAAATCGACTATGAACCCCCATGACGATTTGTCGAAGTAAAGTTCATCACTTTCTGATGACTGCTTCTATTGTAAGCGTTTCCCTGGGGGAAAAATGGAAGATGAAAAGCCAACAACCCAGGCACTTTTTAAATGAGGTGAGAAGGGGAACCCAATGCAAAATCAAAACCATTCGTAAAATTTTTTCATTTTCCCGAAATTTCCCAAACCCAAAAGCCAAATATCCCTAACTTTTTTGGTAAAATTTTTTGGGAGGGTTTATATGATTCCTTAGTTAAAAAAAAAAAGTATATCCGCGGTTCCTAGGAGAGACAGTGAAGTTTTTGCTTTGGGCCCCTGTTCCCAAAGGTTAAAAGGGCCGTATTTTTTGGTCCGTAAATTTCGCGCCGAAGTGCGCAAATTACCCCGGGGTGAAAAAGGGCCAAATTTTATTACGGTAAATTTCCCCCAGTTTTTTCTATGAATTTTTTCGTTCCCCCTCCCTGCTCCCGGCGGGAAACTGCCCAAAGGGGGGGAGATTAAAATTTACATGTGAAAAAACCCAGCGGGTAAAATTTGCCCGCTGGGTAATGCAAATCTATGGGCCCGGGGAAGTGCCGGCCCCCCCCCCCGGGCCCCCACGGGCCAAATTTCGAGGCCCTAAAATTTAAAGTTCCCCCCATTAAGCTGTGTGGAAAATAGCCTTTTCCAAAAGTCTCACCAAATTTAAATTTCCCCTTTTTCCCTTTGGACTATAAGACCACCTTTTTTGGGTTTTTTTTTTGAGGGGGGAAAAATAGAAAAAAAAAATTTAAGCAAAAAAAATTGGGGCTGAAGTGTTTAAATTTTTTTTGGAAATTTGGGGGGTAAAAAGGGACTTGTGGGGGGTATTTAAAAGAAATAAAAAAAAAACCCCAAATTTTTGGGGTTTTGGAATTTTTTTTTCTAAAAGTTTCAGTGTACGGGTTAAAAAGATGTTTAAAATTTTTAAAAAGTTGGAGGTTTTTTGGGAAGTGAGGGAAAAATAATTTTTTGAAAATTTTTTATTTGTAAAAAAGACAAAAGAGGGTAAATTTTAAACTTTTAATATTTTTTTTAAAACTTTTTTTTTCAACACTTTAATACTTAGTCCCCTTAGGGGACTTGGGCCCCCTAGGAGGCAAAAAATAAACCTTTTTCTATATACCCCTTTTCCTAAATAAACCCGCAAGTACTGTTGACTGCTGAAAAAAAGAGTTTTTATTCATTACCTATTAAAAACCCTAAAAATTTGGGTTTTAACCCGTTATTCCTACATGGCAAAATTTCGGAAAAATGGTTTTGACCAAATTTCGGGGGGGTGGGTTGGACTGAGAAGGGCCCTCTCCCGTTTAAGGCCGGGCTGAAGCCGGCTGTATTGAACACAGTCGCACTGAGCTACCCGCTTCTTGCCTCTGTGCCCCGCGGTTTTAATACAGCCGGCAGTCCCTGCTTACCCCAGGGTGTTCCCTGTTTTGGGGGGGAAAAAAAAAGCTTTTTGGCCCTTTCACGCAGCTTATTCCCGACGGGTTTGTGAGCCCCGGAAATTTTGCCTTTACAAATCCCGGGGGTGAAAAAGGGGGGGACGGGGCCGGAGCGCGGGGGGGGGTGTTGCTCCCCGGGCCCCATAGACAATGCATTTTTTACGGGAAAGTACGGGGCCGTAAATTAAAGTTCATGTCACTTTCTCCCCCCCGGGCGGATTTTCCCCCAGGGGGTGAGGGGCGACGGAAACCCTGTTCCCCTATGGGGAGCAGTGGGTTTTCCCTAATTACTCCCACGGTTTTGGGGCCGTACTGCAGCGGGAAACCCGGGGCGGGGTACGGCCCCCAAAACCGCGGGAGAAATAAGGGCCCTGTGAACGGAAAACCCAAAAGTAAGGTATGTTTTAAATTTCCGAAAAAAACGTCGGTCTGTTTTGGGGGACAAACCACCCCAAAAATTTTGTGATCCCTTGGGCTTTGAAGGTGTGTGTTCCTATCCCAAAGCATCCTATTATGCACTTTATGGGAAAGGATTAATTTTCCTTTTTAAAAAGAAGAAATAAAAACATATTATTTTTTAAATAAGCTGAAACCGACATCGGGCTATTGTTTTGGGGGAGGCTTTGGAAACTTTTCCCAAAAGGACGAAAGTTTAAATACCCGGGTGGGGTTTACGGGTTTTTCCACGCCCTCCAGGGCCATATTTTGGACATTATGAGAAAAACGAGGGTAAGCTGAAAAAAAAAAATTTTTAACGAGGCCTTATAGTCCCAAAAAATATGGTAACCCCTTATGGGCTTTTTTATATACGAGTACCCTTTAGTGTCGGTTAAAGGGGCTGGCTCAATCAATGCCCCCCTGCCATCATAAACCGGGGGTTTGGGACTAAC
>JAODAL010065922.1:0-17996 GCA_025379985.1 Phyllomedusa bahiana
TTAAAATTTTTTCCCCTCCCATCTCAGCCCGTATCAAAGCTTGATTTAAAATAACCAAAATTTTTTGGCTGAATGTATGTTCCTAAAACTAATTTCTGTTGCAAATATGGCTCTCTTTGTAGCCCATTTACCATACGCTCTTATCTACTCTGTTACTCAGAGCCCTTACGTCCTGAACCCTACTCAATAAAATTGGTGCAAGACCTGATTCCATGTATGGTACCTCATTCGTGTAATGTAAGTGCTTGACCCTGGGGGAGTTTTTGAGAAGGGTTCGGAGTCTCATCTATACAATATTAAATATACTGCCCCCTGAACCTTTAGTGTGCATTCCAATATATTGAAGGCCTGGTGCAGAACTCCTCTGTTTCTCTTGGAATTTCTAGAATGCTCTTTATCGGCAGAAAGCTTGTTGTTTTTCTTTGGCTCTATCCTGTTTCACCCACACTTACAGAATATATCAACAAAATAAAGAACGCTATGATTAGACAAAGAGACTTATCAGAATGGAAAAGCCCTCAAAGATTTTGAGGCTGTATTGGGACTTTGTTTGGACTCGCCAGGCTTGCCCTCTAGTGTCCTATTAAACAAACATGTTTGTGGCTTGATGAGCTTTCATTGGATTTCCAAGATGGTGACTAGTTAGAAACTGTTTTACAATGGTTTAATGTTCCCTATAACATTACGGCAGTGCCATCTATGAGCAGCCCATCTGTTTTATTTGCTGCTCTTTTTCACTTACTTGGAAATGCTCTGGGACGTGGGAATTCTGTGGGATATACAGGTTTATTATGTAAACTGTTTGAACAACTGATTTACCTAAGGTTAGGGCCACACAGCATAGGACAAACAGTCGGGAAGCCGACTGCTTTTTATCCGATGCAGGACCGCTGTCTTTGTCACTGTTTGCGCGCAAACCACGGTTGGTTTTAGTTTTTTTTTTTTTTTTGCCATAAGCCCGAACAATTTACTGTAGAAACAGCATAATTGTTAAAATATTTATTTTTCTACTTCTACTTGGCTTCTGCATATCACAAGGCATTATGGGAAAGGAGCTGAGAAGCTCAGGCAATCTAAAACTCTACACACCGGAAGGTGCTCTCCTCAAGGAGAGATGTTTCCCTTTCTGAGCCACTCATTGCCAGCCAGCCAGTATCGCTCTGCACTGATGGGGGACAAAAATCCCAAAACAGTGCTGTATGCAAATAAGTGATATTGGCTTGGCTAATATCCCTTTTGCTTTCTTAAGACTCAGTGGGTCAAAAGCAAATTGAGGATTTGTTACATCCAATAGAGGGCGCTTGAGCTTCTCAGCTCCTTTCCCATAATGCCTTGTGATATGCAGATGCTTAGTGGAGGGGAAAAAGGCAATCTAAAACTTAACACTGTAAGGTGTTTCCCCAAGGAGAGGGGGGCCCCCTTTCTGTGTTTGTTAAAAAAACAAACTGCAGGAACTCTCATAGATATTTAGTAAGAAGTGCTGAATTTTTTTGAGATTTCTGCCAACTGCTGAGAACCTTTTTTCACTCTTGATATTGGCTGGACCCTTGCAAATCAGGATTTGCCTTTCAAGTAACTACATGTGTAAATTGTCTGTGGTGAGAAAATAGTCTCTGAAAAAAACCTTTTTAGCACGCTCTGACCTTGCTACTAAAAGCAGCGATGTCATAATAAGTTGCTATGAGAACTGTTCTGTTTCTAACTGAAGTTCTCAGAGCTCCTAAAACACCAAATAACATGATTGGCATATTGACTGACTGCCTAATTTCATTTGGCATTCAGCTACTTATTATGTGCTTGTATTACTATGGCGGGACATGTAAAACAGCTAATTCGACACTGTAGAAAAACCCGGGAGGGCGCTCGAATTTTTTCTCTACGGAAAAAAAATTTCTAAAATTCTAACTTCATTATTTGTCCCTTTTTCAGATGAGATTTGTTCTAGATTAAGACAACTTTTCAGATGTTCCACTGTACTGTTTTTTTTTGCTTTTTTTTACAGGAAATCACCCTGTCCTGTAACAAGAAAAGAAGGTCCAGGAGGTTTGGCAGAATTTTTGGCGGAGGCAGCCCGTTTCCATTTTATACGAATAAAGAAAATCAGTTTAAATTGCGTGATTGGGTATCCTCGCCTCCCTTGCTGCATAGACTAAAACCGTCATTCCCGGATGTGTTTTTGGAGGTGTGGGGCCCCGGGAGCGATGTCCACATATTTTTTTTGGGATGTAGGTTGGTGACCCTTTGGGGAAAGGGTTCAAGCTCAAACCTTCGAGGTCACTGGGTAGGACCCCCCTTACTCCCAGACTTATCCCCTGAATGTTCCACTCCTTCCCCGGGGAAAATTTGGGTAGGCTTTTTTTTTTATAAGTGAGGGCGGCAAAGGCTTAATGCCAAATACTGGAAGCAGACCTTTTCCCCATCTAAGGGGGCCCCTGTGCCGGAATCGGGGATAGGGAGTATCTTCCGCCTTAAAGGAATGATGAGTTGGAAGCTTTTGAGCCTTTTTGGAGACTTGGGAGCTTTTAGATTTCCCCGGACTTCTGATCTTGACTAATTGAGGCAAAATTTCCCGCCATGCGGTTTTTTTACCTGATGATGGTCTTTCCCTTGTGTGTCGTGTGTATCCCCAGTCTATGTCATGTTCTATAGTACACTTTTGACTTGAATCGAATTAAGACTCTTCTGACTTCCTTTGGCATATATTTTATATGTATTATCAGAACCAACTATGTTTGTAATTGCTTTTTATTCAGTTTCTATATAGTGCTTTGTTTGTGTCTGATCTTTTGAAAAACTCAATAAAAGACAGTTAAACAAAAAAACAAAGCAAAGACAGGTTCTTACTCTCTAAGAAGGGAATGAGGACCCCAATTCTATTTCCCAAGCACTTGTGAGATGCCATATAAGACTATAGCTTTAATTCGATGGATAACCGCACCTTTATGTTTTAGGGGTTTTGGTACATGTGTTTGGAAGAAATTTCACAGTATTATTGTACACTTGTTTCCCCCCTTTTGGGTTCCTTTCCTGATCGTTAGGGGGCTAAAAACCGTGGAGTGTTTGCATTTTTGGTTTTTTTTTGGTTTGCTCCCCTATCATAAAAGTAAGTAAAAGAAGACTTGCTACAGTTTTTTTATTTTCAGTTTTATTTTTAATTTCTAATTTCCTCTGTCAGGTGGCATTTTAATTACACTCATGTTGCAGAAATTTGAGACACTGGAAAAATGTAAACATTACAGAAGACCTATAGTCCTTGTCCAAAATATAACTAACTAAATATTTACTCACATGACAGATGTGTATAAGATTATTTATTTTTTATTTTTTTTTACCCACAATTTATACGCAGTAGACACGGGTCATTCAAATGAATCTTTAAAAAATTGTTTGAATTGCCGGATGGGTTTTGCAAAATAATTACTTTTAATTGTTGTGGAATGTCAACATAAATCCCCCATTTTAAAAATTTTTCCCGTAGAATAAGGGAACTTTTTTTAAAGGGGGTTCCCTTTCTGGGGAAAAAGGGAAGAAAAATAATCTTGAAAAATGAAAACAAAAATAGGACAGGTACATGGGGGGCCAAAGTTTTTTAAAAAAAAGTTAAGCTTTATTTGGACCCTAGTTAAAAATCCAAATAAGGGTTTATAGAAGGGTGTGAAAAAGCCCGTAAAACACGGACGGTTCATTTTTCAGAGCAATATATGAAATAGATTTTAGAAAGAAAGAAGTAAAAAAAAGGAAAAAGTTACAAACCTCTCCTTTTTTTTAGGGGGTAAAATTTCAAAAAAACCATGTTCAAAATATTTTCTGATAGTATCCCTTCACACACACACAATCTTACACTTGTCTTTGTGCTCCCCACTGGGTTTTGCCACACAACTTAAAACCATTGAATCAAAAACTTTATTTTTATCTCCTCATCCAATGACATGGTTCCAGCATTTTCTGGTTTCTTGTTTCTTTAGAAAAGGCTTCTTTTGGGACGACAGCCATACAGACCAATTTGATTCGGTGGGGGGTTTTGGTCTGAGCATGACAGGCTGGCCTCCCTCCTTTAAAATCTGAGCAATGCTGGAAGAATTGTCGTCTATTTTGGAAAAGGAAACTCTGGGTATGACATAAAGCATATGCATCAAGTTCTTTGGTTACCTGGCAAGACCCCGTTTTAAGTGGAACGTGATTTTTAAACTGCTGTATGGTTTTCGCCCCTGTGTGCGTCATGGGGTGGGGGGAATCTTCTTTTAGCCCTTTGGCATCTTTTTGAGAACAGTTTGTTTTTTTGGGGGGGTTTTTTCTTTCAGGTCCTCAGACAGTTCTTTGTCATGAGGTGCCATGTTAAACCTCTAGTGACCAGTGTGAGAGCGAAAACACCAAGTGTAACACTCCTGCTCCCCATTCACCCCACAAAAAAATTTTTTAACCCTAACGAGTCTATGAAAAAGTGGGGGGAAAAGGGCAGTTGGGCACAAAATTTTCAATTTTTTTTCTTGGGGGTGTACTTTTTTGTTGCCAGCGGTTTAGACTTGTGGGTGTGTTTGGTTTTTTTGGGACACACCCAAATTTTCACTTATACAAGCTGTATCAGGTCTTTCAGTGTTGTCTCATGAAAAGCTGTGTCATATTTTTAAAAAATGGTGGTGTACTCACTTTTTTTGTGATCCTTTTTATTTTATTTTTTTTTATAAAAAAAAAAAATAGATTATCCTCTTGATATTAAACTTGCTATGTAATTTGTTTAAAAAGATGGTGTGTGCTAAAATATGCTGATTTAACTTACGCACTGAAAAATTATTTTTGTCTGATCCGTATCATTGGGGGACACAGCACCTTGGGTATAGGCCCTCACCTTAGGAGTCTGACACTAAGCGGAATCCAAACGTGTTGCCTCCACCAGGACAGACTTATTCCTTCTAATGTCGCCAGGCTAATCGTTTTAGAAAAATTCCATAGGAGGCAGACGCTGCCCTGCAGGTCTGCATTTTTTTTATTCTAGTTTTATTTATTTCTTTTCCCTTTTAGGAGGTGATGGACTTTCTCTTCACCTGTCAGAGGGGTCTGTTTCTTATGTGCCAGTCACCCATCCCCACTTACTGCCTTTTGGATTCTGGTAACCCCACTCTTGGTACCGCCCGAAGACGTTGGATAGGTTAGTATCCCGTCTTGGGGGGGTTTCAGTGTGCCTTGCCGCCTTTTCTTGCTTTGGAGTCTTTTTCCTGCGTAGGGGCATGGCATTGGCACCCCTCTTGGCTTTAGTTCTCTTCCGTTGGGTCTTTTAGGGCAGGGGAGGTATTAGTGGCCAAATCCTTTTTTTCTCCAGCACGGTACTGCACGTTTTGTGCCACAGGTCTTCTTATCCCCGTCTGCTTCCAAGGGAGGCCTGGGGCCTTCCAGGGCCAGTATTGGCTCCGGCAGCCTGTCGCGCTGCTCTAGGGCCAAGGCTGCATTTTTAATTCACAGCTTTTCTGAGGCCAAGGCCGCACCTCCTCCTGCCCCTGTAACGCTCTCTGGGCCTCAGACCTGTCCTCCCAGGAGTTTGGATGCCATCCTGCCGGCAATTCACTTCTGGTGTTTCTCCAAGGCATCCCCTGCGCTCTCCAAAGGTTACAGCTCATTTGTTGTGTTAAGTTGGCTCTTTGGGCCATTATCCATGCTTTGATCTCTCTAATTACCATGTCCAGGGACGATGTGCCAAAGCCACCCAACTCCAAAGCAGTCGCAACTCATTTTGCCTGTGTCAAAGGTCTATTTTAAATTTGGCTGTCATCTAGCTTGATTGCCCCGTGGGTGTTCCCAGTTTCCCGTCAGGGGTGCCCGTCAATTGTTTGGTTTGGTTGACCTTTCAAGGCTATCCCAGGTTATGGTCTCGGACATATAGCGTCTGTTTTCTGTCCAGCCTAGCACCTCTTAGGTGCGCTCTGTGCATCATGGAGGGATGGGATCTCTCTCCGGATAGATCGTTGGTGGATATAGACGCACTCCACTCCTGGATATGGCCTCTTCTGGGGATCCCTCTTACTCTGAGCCAGACAGGGATGATGGAACGGTAGCTGCTGTTCAAGCCCTTATCAAGGCTGTTGGAGACTTCCTTCACATTAAGGATAAGGATGTCTCTCCTTCTCAGGAAGAAATTAAGCATAGCATACATTAGTGGTTGGTGTTCCCTACTCACAGGAAGTTTGAGGACTTGGTATGCAGGGAATGTTAACATCCTCCTAGTTGTTTTTCTACCAGATGGCTCCTTTTCCTGAAGAATTAGTGGCTTGGGGGTTCACTCAGTTGATGACCCACTTTCTCGACGAGCAGCACCATTCCCCTTTTGGATGCGGCGGTGCTGCAAGGCTATGCTAACAAGCGAATTGAGGGTTTGTGCAAATCCTGCTTTTGAAGCTTCTGGGCATCCCTGCACACTGCTTTTTGCTTCCTCCTGGGTCAGCAAGGCTGTCAGTCTGGGCCAAACAGTTAAAGCAGGGGCTATCGTCTGGCGTGTCTTGCTTGCGGTGGGCTGTTGCCAGCACGCACGCTCTGATGAGCTATTGGAACTAGCGTTCCTGTTCATGTATGCGATTTCTAGAGGATCTTACTGTCTTTACCTTGCACTCTGCCAAATTACTCTCTTCCTTGGAAGACTGTTTTTGACTTTCACAACGTATTTTAGGTTGCTATGCAATAGTTTTTCTGTTACTCTCTCCTCTGGAGAGAGTAATCATATGGGAAGAGTTCCTCTTTGTCCAGAGGTGAAAACTGTCGGTTACTTCTCTTATATCTATAATTTCTTGTTGTGCACAGGGATGTCATTGTGCTATTTGTGGTTAGAGTCTCAGTTGGCTGATACAGCTTCCAAAAAGATGCTTTCTGCTCTCCTCTTTTCTGTTTGCAGACCCGATACTCAGAAGTTGGTCGTAGTTCCCCTCCTCTTTCAAGATTGCCCTGTGTAGCAATTGTTGTGTAAGAAGAATTTTCAGTTTCAGTCCTTTCGAGAATTCTCTGATAGGCCTCTGAGTCCAAGAGGCCACTGAGAATCCAGCACCTTCCTAGCAACTTCGTTCTAAAACTACCAAATTCCCTTTCTCCAAGACTCTCTCTCTTGGCCTCTCGGGTGGGGGGCTGCCTTCTCCAGTTCCAGCAGATCTGGCAGGCCAGGTCAACAACGCCTGGGTTTAGAAAGTCCTTTCATCAGGATACCGGATCCACTTTGTGTCCATTTCCCCCAGTTTTTTTTTTTTTTTTTTTCAGGCAATCCATGGCATCTACATTTAGGGCTGTGCTGGTCCCCGAGTCCGAGTGTTTCTGGGTTGTTTATCCCAAAAGATGGCTCAGTCAGACCTCTTCTGGATCTCAAGATGCTAAACTGTTGTGCAAGTTCTGCATGGAGTCTCTCCGGGTCTGCTCTGCGATTTGGCCTCGCTACAGCGCCAAGGGTCTTCAGTTTTGGCACCCCTCATGACAATCGGTAACATCATCCCGGGGTGAACCTATTCCATTGCAAGTCTCTGCTCATTCCGTTTGAGCAGTCGGTGCCTCCTGAGGGGTACGACATCATACTTCAGTTGCCCAGGTCTGCAGGGCTGCAACTGGGCTTCAGTTCATACCTTTACTAAGTTTGATCAAATCCATACCTTGCCTCAGCTGACGTAAGGTACTTCAGGCAGCAATGTGCTGGCTAACTCGCACTGCTGTCAATTTTTTGCTTTCCAATTTATTTATTTTTACCCACCCTCTGGGACTGCTTTTGTTCCAAGGTGCTGTGTCCCCCAATGATGTTGACAAGAAATATGGATTTTGTCCTTGCCGTAAAATCCTTTTCTCCTCTGATTCATTGGGGAACACAGGTCTGTCTTTGTCTTTTTTTCTTCCGATTCTCAGTTTGACGTTCTCTCCTTGGATCACACTATGGTTTATCCTTTCTGCTATAGTTTATGTAGTCTGTCGTCAGTAGGAGGGATATAGTCCGTCACGGCAGAGCCAATGTGTTCGGTTTCCGGCTAGTGTCAGCCTCCTTGGGCGAGGAAATCTATCCAAGGTGCTGTGTCCCCCAATTAATCGGACGAGAAAAGGATTCTAGTGTAGGTACAAAATCCAGAATATTTATCGCTTTGTTAAATACCACACAATTATTGTACATCTTGTTTCGTTTCAGCTGTTTGTAGTTTTTGGACAATGGAAAACATCTGCTGATGTGTTACGACTGTTCTTCACTCAGCCCGTAAGTAATCTTAAAGTGTAAGATTATTTAATACAACTGTGCATGTCAGAATACAACATAATGATTTTTTATTTTACCTAGCCCTTTAACTACCACAAAAAAATGGGTAAATCTCTCATGGCTCTGTCAATGAATATTCAATATAATGCTTATACCACCTAGTTCTTTGCACTTTGTGTTCCCTATGTAAAGGCATGCAATAGTGAATTCACTGTAGATCCTCTCTGAAGCTTTTCTTAGGGTTTTAACAGTTGCAGCATGGTGCAAGTGATGTGAGGTAGGACTCCATCTGCCACTGAGTGGCGGCTTTCTCACTGTGCTGTACCTGGCTATCTTCACAAGTCCTATATGTCGTAAGTAGAGCGCAAGTGCAGTTGGAGCGACAGTCATATGTGTGCTTCTGGAACCCCATTCTTGTGATTGGTGGGAGTCCAACCACTGGGATCACAAGAGTGCTCCATCCTGTGGATAGGAGATAAAGGTTTATGGGCCAAAACTTTTAATGGCAAATTGCACTGTATAGTTTCATGACATTAAAGAGCTCAAGATGAGTGTCCACTAGATCCTACTAAAACAGGGGTTTGAAATTCTTTTTCACTGATGGCTACATCCGCATTATGGTTCCCCTTAAACGGACGGGATGTCTCACGTGGTCAGTAAAAGGTCAAAATGTCCTTGAACATTGTATAATAGCCAGCACCTTTAACCTCTTAAAGCACTGAGCTTCTTACCTTCGAGCAGGGCTCCCCAACTCCAGTACTCAAGGCCCACCAACAGGTCATGTTTTCTGGCTTTCCTTAGCATTGGGCAGGTGACTTAATTATTGTCAGTACATTCTGTGGGAGATCCTGAAAACCTGACCTGTTGGTGGGTCTTGAGGACTGGAGTTGGGGAACACTGCCTTAGAGGGTGGTTAGGGTGCCTGAGTAGGGCTATCGGAGCTGAGCTGAACAGAGAGCTGTGGAGGCAGAGCTCTGAATCCAAGATTCTGCCCGCTCCCTGTGTTGGTGCCTCTACCAAGCACTCGCTGAGGGTTAAAAAAAAATAAGAGTGCAGACCTATTCCTTCTGCATAACCGTATACATAACTTTTCAAGCGAGGGATACTCTTTTGAGCTTTTTTTTTTTTTTTTTTTTTTGTCATTTTCATAGAAATGTGTCTCATATTTTCACGTAGTTGTTTAATGTTCTCTATAACAATCCCTAGGGCTTCTCCTCTTTCTGATATTGGCATTGTCAGTTACATATTCAAGGTAATTGCTTCTTCCACCAATCATACATTTTTAATCGTTGTCATCCAATGACGTACTGAAATCCTCTAAATTTAGATCAGTTATTTATTATAAAGCTTATGTAAAGGACTTTAATTCATTTTTAACAGTTTTCCCTTGTTTGCAGCCTAAATGCAAGACTGATGTTAAGCCACGTGGAACTGATACCTCCATTGTTTGGTATTGTTACTGCAATGAAAGCAGTTATTTAGTCCAGCAGGATATCCACCATTCCTGCTATACATATGCAAATCTAAAGCCATCTTGTGTGTTTGCAGTCTAAATTATGGCATTATTCCATTTGCAAATTTTAAACAAGAAAACATCAGGAGCTAATGGGCTTTGACACATTTTATTCCTGCCATAATGAAGGTTCACGGTTGCATTCATTGTGAACTTTCGCATGGAATTCCGTGATAGAACTCTTGTGAGACACCGTCTCATAGCCATATTTAAAAATATCCGACTAAATGCATAACCATTACCAAAAAAAAGCAACATCCAAAGGTGCCTCCAGCTTGAGAGTATAAAGAGTGGTAGACCATGCTTTTGACAGCAATACTACCGTCATGGTGGCACTGGAAAGATCTTGGAAATCAATAGTCTGTTTTTGTTTTTTTTTTATCAGAAAGGACCTGGAGTAAGGGGCTTCAGCTGTGCTTTTAAATACCTGAGGTCTAAGCTGGTTACGTTTAAATAGTCACTTGTCTTTTATTGGGGGTTGGCAGCCATTGCCATGATGGAAGAATCCTTGTATAATGGGCATGCTTAGGTTGTTTGATTATTAACCTAGCTGTAGCATTTTTAAAGAGGTTTTGTCACTACAAAGATTAGCTTTCAACATGAAGGGACAGTTAAATGAAGGTTTTTTCTAAATGCATTACTTTAGTCATGAGGTAAGATGCATTTTATGTGCTGTGAGTACACACAAATTTCTGTGGTTACCTGCATGCCATGCCATACCATATTTTATCGGATTAGCTGAGAGAGCAAGGAGTGATGTCACCCCAATGGCAGACTGACAAGACTGAGCTCAGCAGAAAACATAAGTCTCTCTTAAAGGATTATCTCCTGCACGGTCAGCATAAGGCCATGTTCACACGGCTTAAAATGGCGCGTATTTCGGTCCGTAATTGCACGCCGAAGTGCGCCAATTACGGGCCGAAAACGGCCCATTCATTACGGTAATTCACAGTTCTCAAAGAGAACTATGGATTACGTCTCCTCTCCCCGCCCGGCGAATCCGCCGGGCGGGGAGATAATTGACATGTGAATTACTAGCGGCGTATACGCGCCGCTGGCAATTCAAGTCAATGGCCGGCGAAGTGCCGGCCCCCCCCCCGCTCACTCCCCCGCTCCCGTCCACACGGCGTAATTGCGGGGCGTAATTACGTCCCGCAATTAAGCCGTGTGAACATAGCTATGGCTATGACTATGGCTATGACTTGGTGCCTGTGACTTGGTGATACTAGCATAGTGAGAAAACCCCTTTAACTACCTGAGTGTGGTGTCTTGCATTAGAGTAGCTTGGCCACAAGGTTTTGAAAAAATGAATTCATATAGATTGGAATGAGGTGTATGAATCTTTCAATATTTATTAGAAGAAACTATGAAGGTTTAAGAATGGGAAACTTTCTCCCAGGAACCAGAGATCTGCTATCAATAATGAATACCCAAACTGCATACGTGACCTCTGAAGGATTGTGTTTTCAATGGAAAGAGGTGTTAAATGTGCAACATTTTATTTTTTGCTGTTCGACACGGAACTTAACTAATAGACCTTCAGTTTTGTTTGGCTTTAGCCAGCTGGTATTCATCTGTTCTTGAAGTTCAGGAATTGGAGATGGGTTATTAGCTCCAGGCTTAAAGGGAATCTGTCACCATATATTATATTTTATTATTTTTTTTTTTTAATTATTAAAACAAGACCCTGATACATATTCTTTTCTTTTTAGCTGTTTTTATTTTCGGATTGTAGATTTCTCAATTCGGTCTAAATATGATTGTAGGGACAACATTCTTGCCTGCGTTGCTTTAACAGCATTTAGAGAGATGCTTTACAGCAGCTTCATGCACATAGGAGCTTGTGGACTGAATCTGTTCCATTGACTTTTATAGGAGAGTTTTCTAGTCATACTGTCACCTGGTAAGAAGTCAGTGTGCAGGGAGGAGGAGAGGGTGAACTGTGACTATTTCCTCTTGTGACTGGTGGAATCTGTGTTATCTATTCCCATTGGTGTCCTCTTTTCAGTGTAATCCTGCTTTTACTGATAATGAAGAGACAACTGAAAATCTTTCTCTACAGAACAGGAAGACTATTATTAAGCCTAGTAGCCAAAGTGAAAACTGCAGGGCTTAAGGAATTTATTTATTTTAATTGTTTTTATTCAAACCGCATATGGAAATTTCACAGTACAGCAAGTCTGTTACACATGTCAAAGTCAAATGAATAAAGTCCAAAATCATACAATTCAATTATTAACGTTAATGATCCAAATCAATAATACATATTGCATTACGTATTGATTTAATGAATCTCCATTGCAGTCCATTTTTTTTCCTTTCTCCTACTACTTTAACACAACTCAACCTGGAAGTCAGAAACTTTGCGGCCAAGTGGCTAAATTTTCAATATACAATCTTATTTGTTTCCTGATAATACTGGCAGCCACCCGGCCTTCCACCCCTTAACGCCACTGTCCGGATCCCCTTCTCCATCCCCCCGCGGAAGACCATCGGGATACATTGTTATATGGAGTGCCCATTAGGCGTACTGGTTTCTTTTAGCGATCAGGTCTCCTATATAGGCAATCAAAACTTAACCCTGCTGTCCCTTGACCATGGCTAACTGCATAATCGGTCACATATTCATTACCATTGACGCTAAACTGGTCATCGATAAATTGGTTACCGTCTGGTCTCCTCAGTTTCTTTCCTGCGCATACACGGCCAAGCTTAAAGGGGATGTATCGCTTCCTTCGTTCGGCTGATTCACACTGCTCTCAGCTTCTCAACTCTGGAAATGCAGGGGGTTTCCCCCCTCCCCGCTGGGGGCCATCATCCCCCCCCCCCCTTCAATGTGCATGCTGGCTCCCAGACTCCACCTCCCCCTCTGAGTCCCACTGTCACTGTGTCTTTCCCTATCAGTCTTAATTTTGTAAGAGCTGTATACATACCACGGGCTGCATTCAATCTAGACTGAGCACTCTTCTCCTTCCCCAAGCTGGAGATGTGTTAAGCTCCTATGAACGGCACAGATCTCCCTTTTTAAATGCAGAGAAGTTAGGCACCGGGACAAAATTGTTATGTTTTTCTCATTTTAAATCTGTTGCAGTCTGTTTTCTCCTGGGCTGGAGAGAAAAAATGCTACGGCCCCTAACTCTGGGTCGGGCAGGATCGACATAAATTGGGGCTGTTTCCTGATTGTGTAAGCCCCTTCAGTGTAATTTTGTTTCTTCGGGCTGAAAAAAAGTGAAATGTGACGGTCCCTTACTCTGAGTGAGAGACACCCCCAAGCCTAGTGGAAAAGGGGCTCAGAGGTGGGGGGGGGAAGCCGGAGGAAATTGACCGGGAAATGGATATCGTGTAAACAAAAAACACAAGATAAAAAATTTACTGTGAATACAAGACAGCTTTGCTAAGGACATCCAATTGCAAAGTTGCTTGTTTTCACTGCCCTTATTCTGAAGACCATTTAATGAAATGATACAACCCCTTTAAGAATTTTTCAAAAATATTGAAAGTGATATGGAAAATTAAAAAAAATGTGTTTAACATAAAAACGGGAGTTAAACAATAAGTATTTTTTTTCTGATACATTCCCTTTAAAGGAACCTTTCACATAGGTAACGCTACCTTCGCTAAGGGTTGCTCAAGCTAGTGACAGACTGCGGATTCTAGTGGTATGTCACTTATTGTGTAATGTACATAAATTTTATGGCATTTAATTCTCAAATCTGGCAGCAGGCTGCCTGTGAGGAGTCCACTTAATTCATGAGCAGGTCTTAGCCACGCCCTCACCACCACCTGTTGAATTTTCTACTTAGTCCTGTAGTATTCAGAATCGGCAGTGGGTAGGCAATTAACTTATCGGTTAAGTGGACTCCAGGCAGCACCCTGCCAGATTTGAGCATGAAATGTTTGAAACCAATGTACATTACACAATAAGTGACATGCCACTGTCAGTATCTAAAGCAGCCCTCAGCAAAGGCATTACCAATGTGACAGGTCCCTTTTAAAAGACGGATATGGTTGAGAGCTATCTGCATAGCAGTGTGTGCCAACAATGGCTCTGATTATTTTGCCTAATGGTAGCATGTAAAACCATGAACTGTATTGGGCATAGAACCAAGCAATAGTACTACATGTTTTGAGAGAACTGGTGAGGAGGAGGATGAGCAGAGAAATTTCCTGTGGTCTGCCATATAACACATGATGGTTAATAATAGATTTTTTAACACTAGTTTAACCTCTTGCCAACACTGGACGTATGAGTACATCCTAATGCTGGTAAGGGGCTTTGTAGTGGGATTGCTGCATGGGTGTTAGCTGCTAATTGCAGCTAAAACTCAGCGGTTACAGTGCAGGAGGGCGCCGGCGCCTTCCAGCGCTGTTTAATACCTTAGATGCTGTGGTCTAAATCAATGATAAAGTGTTGCGCACCGTTCCTCACGCCGATTGGGGCACCCACTGCAAAATCGCAGGGGCCAGATCGCTTAACATGGCAGCTTAACATGACTTCCATCGCTGCCATGTTTTTGATTTTGCTACTTCCGGCCCTAGGCATGAAGTAGTAAAGCTGCCGTCTTTGTGCACCCTAATGCATTGTATTACAATGCATTAGACACACACAACAAAGAAAGTTATATACCTTCAAGATACTCTAAAACTTAACTTTTAATTTAAATATACCATAAAATACATTGGAAATTGGACAAGGAGAATTATTGGGACAAATTATGATGTCCATTACATTTTGCAATAAACCTAATTTTGTTTAACCTCTTAAGGTGAACGCCTGAAAAGTTACTTATGACCAGCACATTTTCCCTTTGTTTCAACAGTCGTAAATTTTTTTTAAAAAAATTAAATTTCAGTGCAAGTTGAATGAGGCATCATTTTATTTGGGATAAGTTGTACTTTTTGGGGAAATAGTTTAAGTTCACTTATTATTGCAGAATGTTTCATAAATTTATTTTTTTTCTTTCACACTTAACTGTTAAAATTAATTAACAAGGTTTTGTTTTGTGGGATACCTAATGTGTAGGTTTTTTTTGTATTTTTGTTTTATTTGTCTCACATTCAATTATTTTTTTTATTAAAATATTTATTCTTTATCATCATGAGCTTTCTTACACAGTTTACACCCTGGGGCTACTCTAGGGCTCAAAAGCTGACTGTGCAAGCCGGTCCCTCAAATACAGCCAAAACTGACCCTTTGGGGGGCATTTATAATACAGATGAAAATGACCCAAAAAAAAAACCCAAAAGAAACCCCAGATAATTAAGCAAAAAGGGAATATCTTGAATGGCCAACAAAAAAGACTAAACCCAAATTTGACAGCATTTTACTTGTTAAAGACTAAACTTCAGACCAAAAAGCCCATAAACAAACCGCAACTGAAAACTGCTGCACTAAATACCGGGGTAGTAATTTAAAAAAGGGAGGAAACACGCGCTGGTGATTCCTGATTTTCAAACTTCAGGCCATCTTGCCAAAACAAAGATTTTTAAAACCAATTTTAAAAATTAAACGTTTTTTTTACAATTATCTTATTTGCCAATTATTTTTTGTGCCCCGAAAAAACCACTGTGTTTAAAAAATATTTTTCCTCAATTTTTATGAAATTATTTTTTTAAAACCCATAAATTAAAGCTGGGAGTTTTAACTTCAACTGTACTGAATTGTTTTTGTTTCATTATTCTTTTGTGGAAAAGTAAGAACCAAATTAAAAAAAATGCGTCTCGCCAAATTTTTTATGGACCTAAAAAAATTTAATATAAAATTCTTTCCCCTTTCAGATTTATGGGGTGGCTAAACCCAAAAGACAATGTTCAGAAGCTGAGGACATTTGTGCAATATGTCAAGCTGAATTCATAAAACCGACTGTTCTTATATGCCAGGTAAGAGTTCTACTTTTGGGTTTGTTGAAAACCAATACTAATAGACCCCATTTAAACTTATATTGGGTCCTTACCATTGATTCAGTGTAACTAAATTTCTGCTATCAAATCTGAACAGAGACTAATTTATTTACCACGGTGTCTACTGAAAAGACACGGGAGAAACAGTGGCAAAATTTACAACAGGTGTTTGACTCCTGAATCGCCCAATAAATTTAGGGCATCAATTTGAATTGGAATTAAAAGTCCTCATCATGCGTTCACATCTTGACACATGAGACCAAACACACCTTTTTAAATTCATCAAAAATAACGTCATCATTTTTAGGTTTCAAACATTACAATGGTCTACTGACACTTGGTCCCTCATTTTCCCAAAAAGACTGGAGTTTGTGGGATTCATCATCCGGTTCCCCAGGTCAATTTCTTTAAAAGACTCCATTATTAGGGGCACAGACAGGGCAACTGCCACAAAACCGGATCGTCGAACAGATGTTTTTTACCTGGGGCCCGATTTGACATATCGCGATGGCTGACAGAATGCTGGGTGGGGCTGGTGAGAACCCCCTGTCATGGGCCCCATTGGTACCCAAAGACCAAGTTAAGGGAGAAGGGTGCCTTAAAAATATTTCAGGGGCTTTGGCCCCAAAAACTTAAGCAAGGACCCCAGGTAATATTTTTAGAAATATACCTGTTCCCGGGGCCCCCAGAGAGGCAGAGGGAGATTAAGAGGGAATAAGTGCTCAAAAAATTTGGGGTAGAAAGAGGGGTTTGGGTTTTTTGGGGGAAAATGGGGTACTTCTGTCTTTGGGTAAGATCTATGCAGGGACGGGGCGCACCAAAAAGGGAGGGGGAGCTGATTGGGGGGCAAAAAGGACGGAAGTTTTGGGGAAATTTTTAAATAGGGGCGGGGGGGGGGGAGGGTAACTACACAATACGGCAAGATATGAAATAAGAACGGGAATTAGTAAAAATCAGGGGGTGGAGTGATGGGGGGGGGGTACAATATTTTAAAAAGATCAGGGAGAAAGGAATAAAAACTGAAAAATCTATAAATTGCATGCTGACCAATGCCAGGAGTCTGACCAACAAAATAAATGAACTAGAATTTCTAATAGCTGAAGAAAAATATGACATAGTGGGGATAACAGAGACATGGCTGGACGAGAGCTACGACTGGGCGGTTAACTTACAGGGTTACAGTCTATTTAGAAGGGATCGTAAAGACCGGAAGGGGGGAGGTGTATGTCTCTATGTAAAATCCTGTCTGAAGCCAACACTGCAGGAAGATATAGGTACATGTAATGAACAGGTGGAATTATTATGGGTAAATATACATGGGGGTAACAATATAATACTAATAGGGGTCTGCTATAGGCCCCCAAATATAACAGAACCCATGGAAGATGTACTCCTCAGGCAAATAGATGAGGCAGCTAATCAGAATGAGGTTATGGGCGACTTTAACTATCCAGACATAAATTGGGACTCTGAAACCTGTAGCTCTCAAAGGAAACAGGTTTTTGTCAATAACTAATGATAATTACCTTTGCCAAATGGTGCAAGAACCGACTAGAGGAAAGGCCCTTTTAGACTTAATATTGACTAATAGACCTGACAGAGTAACAAAGGTTCAGGTTGAGGGGCACCTAGGAAATAGTGAGCATAATATAAATTTCCGTTTATCCTTCGATAGAGTTTTTTTGTCAAGGAGCCACAAAAACACTGAATTTTAGGAAGGCTAATTTTATTCTGCTTAGGGAGGCCTAAACCGTATTGACTGGGACAATGTGTTTAAATATGGCAGAACAAATAATAAATGGGATATTTTTTATTTTTTTTCAAATTCGAGAAATTTTTATTGAACAGAATGTCAATGAGCATAAACTCACAGCAAGCAACATGTCAAGATCACATTATAACAAAGCAAGAACTGCATTGGCAAAAGGAAGAGAGAAGGATCTCGATCACTGAGACATCTAATATGCATAACATGACGTCACATTCCTGATAATTGCCAAGAGACATGCAGAAAATGAATGTATACTACAAACTAGTAGCATTAAGGGAAAAACGGGCGCTGTGAGCACCCATATACCCAAAAGAAATAAAATAAAAAAAATAATAAAAAAAATAAATAACTAAATAAAGGAACGAAAAAAATCCCACACCGACAAAACAGAGAAGACAAAACACCCATACAACAATAGGCAATCTCACAAGACAGACATGAAAGAGGGACACGCATACAAGAACAAAAACAGGGGAGGGGAGGATGGGAAAAAGGAAAAACAGGAATAACAGGAAGCCCAATGAGAGGAGAGAGTACATCAACGCCTACACCCATCCCCCAAAAACAGGGGATTTAAAGATAAATGGGGAGTTTTTTTAAAAAAGGGC
>JAODAL010065923.1:0-17996 GCA_025379985.1 Phyllomedusa bahiana
CAAGGGGAAACCAACCTCCCCAAAGCCCCTATATTGACCCAAGCCGCCCCCCCGGCCGGGCTCCAGAATTTTACATGGCTACGTACGCATTAAATTTTTTAGTTCCGGGTATTAACCCTTTCTTGAAACTTCTACAGCCTCTGTGCCCAGCCCTCAGGAAGGCTATTCCCAGATTTACATTTCTTACAGTAAAAAAAGCCCCCCCTTGGAATTAAAAATCCTTTTTCTTCTAGGAAGGACCCCCCCTTTGTTTTTGGGGGTTTCAGAAAAAAATTTTTTCCCCCTACTTTTTGTAGGGCCCCATTTAATTTTTAAAATAAAATTAATCATCCCCCCCCAAGCCGTTTTTTTCTCAAATAAATAATTTCATTTTCTACTAACTCGCCTCAAATAAGATGCTCCATTCCCCTTAAAATTTGGTTGTCGTTTTGTACTCCTTAACTCTATTAAAAATCTTTCTAAAACGGGGGCCAGAACGAACACATATTCTAAGGAGTGCCCCAAATGCTTTGACAGCGTAGAATGACATCCTTGTCCCGGATCCATCCTCTTTTAATACACCCCAATTTTAGGGCCTTTAGGGATTGAATTGCGTGTTCTGTAGTTTATGATCAAAAAAAAAACCCCCGATCTTTTCAACCAACGTTTCCCCAATTTTTTCCCCCCCTAACATACTGATGACCCTGTATTTATTTCCCCCCAGATGGAACCTTACATTATCCACATTAAACCCCCATTTCCCAAATGGATGCCCAATCACTCAGGTGCCCCAGGTCTGCTTGAAAATTTAAAGAGCTTTTCCTTTAGATTGCACTACCTCCCCAAAGCTTGGTGCCCCTCTGCAAAATCGAAACCGTGAAAATTGACCCCCTTCCCAATATCTTTAAAAAATACATTAAATAAGAGAGGACCCAATACGGGCCCTGCGCACACCACTCTCAACCGGGGCCCACTAGATAGGTCATTTACCACCATCCTGAGAAAGACCCAGCCCAGTTTTTAATCCAATTACACATGTTATTTTAAACCCCAATGGTTTCAGTTTACCAAAAAAAGTTATGGGGGACAGTGTCAAACCCCTTTTGCAAAGTTAAAAACACAATTCCACAGCTGGGGGGGGGCTACCGATTCACTCCCCCTTTTCATAAAAAAAATCGTTTGGGTTGACAGCTTTGTCCTTAGAAAAATCCATGCTGGCAATCCTAATAATAGGGTTTTTGGAAACAAACCCCTGTAATACCCCAAATACCCCTTAAACATTTTTCCCAAAACGATTTTAAAATTATGGTTTTAAGGGACATTGTCGCCCTATTTGTTTGGGGCTGGTTTATGCCGACCAAATGAGAATACTTAAAAAATTTGAATTATGTATTTCCCCGAATTCTTCTATTAATTCCCTATGTAGCGCCGGCTCGGCGACAAACGCGTTGTTCGGGTTTTTAATCTTTATTTTAAACAAGGGTTGGGCTCTTTTTTCTGAGAAAGTTTTTACACTTTAAAAAAAATAATTTTTTTATTAATACTTCAGCCCTCGGGGCTGAAGCCGAGATTGCATGCGCCTTCTCCCTAGATATAAATGGGAAATTTGCTGCGTTTGATTGGGTGAGCTACCAGCCCCCCCTAGCTCAGCCAATCCCTCTTTTTAGCATTTTTACAGTATTTTTTAATTTTTCCCGCTTTGGATTTGTTGTCAAACTTCTCCAAGGCTAGAATGGGGTTTTGTCGCTCTATTCTGATTGGTGAGCAGCCAAGTCCCCGGGAGCTTAACCAATACCCTTTTTAGCATTTTTACTGTATTTTGAACTATCCCCCCCGGGATTTGATTGGTTAAACTTCCCCCGGTTTTAATGGGTTCACTGTCGCTCTATTCTATTGGCCGGGGTTTTCGACCAATCAGAAAAAGTTTCAAATTTGAATTTCTTTTTTCCCGGCAATTTCCAATATCCTAAATTCTTTAATTAGGATATTTGGGAAAATGATTTTTTTTTTTTGTTTTTTTTATTTTTTAGGGTTTTAGCCTTTTTCCTGAGTGTTGAACGCCTTTATAAAGGCGTTTTTGATTCTATCCCCACCGACATCTGGAATATTTTCGCTGTTACCTGTCCCCCCCCCCCCCCCCCCCCCCCCCCCCCCCCCCCCCCAATCGGAACTTGTTTTTCGGCGCAGTCCCGCACGGGCCTAATCCCCCACTGGCCCATGTCCCCGCCTGTGCCCCACACACGGCAAGGCAGGGGGAAATTTTCCCCGCGATAGTGCGCTCCTCCCGCGGCGAATCATGGGCAGCGCCGCACTGCGCCCCGGCCCCCCCTGCGCCCCCACCTCGAGGCGCGGCGACTTTTTCCCCGCATTAGACCTCATTTCCCTCCCGGGCCGAATCATAGGCGCAGCGCCAAAAATGGGGGGGGGGGGGTAAAAAAAAAGGGGGGGTTTAATGTTGTAATGAGGGGGGAAATAAATAGGGGTTGTGGAAAATGGGAAAGGGGGCCCCCCGACCTTCGGGATTAAAACAGTCCCCAAGTTTTTTTTCAATTTTTTATTTTGAGTAAAGGGGTTTTCCCCTTTTTTGTTTACTTATCCGTACGGATTTATCCTGCTTGCACCCATCCTATAAATTGGTTTTTCCATTTTAGTGATATATAGTATAGAAGAAAAAATAGATTGAGAAAAGAAGATAGATGATAGAAAATGATGATAGATAGAAAGTAGAAAAGATAGATTGAATGATAATTAATATATAAAAATGATAGATAGATAATAGATAGATAGTTAGAAATAGATAATAGATAAAAAATAGTAGATAGAATTTGAGTGACCCTCTTAGTGAGAGCTTCTTTTTTTTTTTTTTTTGTTTTGTAATAAACAGTTTTTTTTTCCATTGGAACTTTCGTTAGGGCTTTATGTACTAATTTTCTGGGGTATTTTTCTTCTCAACACGTTCTTTGATAAAGGCCGCTTGTTCCATGAATTTAAAGGTCTTCAGAGCATTTTCCCAATTCCATGGGCAATTTTTATAAAAATTTTCCCAAAATTTTGGGACATTAATTTTTTTATCAAAAAATTCAATTAGGGCCTTACTAAAATTTTTGTGTAAAGTTTTTTGGCCCCCTTTTTTGGCATTTAGATGTTGTAAGAAAGTTCTGGGGTGGTTTCTGGCCGGGACCCAGAAAATGAGGAGATCATCTATAGGGATCCCTAAATACGGAACTGTAAAAGGGAAAAAAAAGTTCCCATACTGGGGGTTTCACATAGATGAATTTTGACTCCCAAAAGGCCCCCAAAGAAGTTTTTTAGCGTAAGGGGGGGGGAACCCCAAAGCCCCCGAGTGCCGGGGGTTACGGTTTTTTTTTTTTAGTGCTTTAAATAAAAAAATTAATTAGTTTTGGAATATGAAAAATTTTAGACCCCTTTATAAAAACTCTTTTTTGGGGGTTTGGAAATTTCGTTTTACTTTGCCTTTTTTTGTAGTAAGGGGAAAGGGGGGTCGGAAAAAGTTGAAAGGGTTTGATGATATTTTTTTTTGATCTAGTATCAAACCCCCCCTCGTCTTCCGAAACTTTTAATAAATTTAAAGTTTTTCTTTTGTAATGTTTTTTTTGTGCTTTTTTTCTTTAACATATTTAATGATGTTTTTTTTCGATGGGGATAAATTTTTTTTCGATTCATCAAGACAACTTTTTGGATCCCTTTAAAAAAAAATTTCCTTGGGGAGGGAAAGGGGCCAAAATTTTGAAAAATGTTTTTAATTTTTAAACTTATCCCCGGGTTTTTCCTGAATTCCAGGTCCCTAACCCCTGTCTCCGTCTCTTGGGGATAAAGATTCTTTTCCCCAAGGCCGGGCCTTTAAGATCGCTAATTACCCTTTTAAATAAGCGAGCATCCAACCCCAGAGGGAAAAAAAAAGAGATGTTTTATTGGAAATTTCATCAAAAAATTTTCTTTGTATTTTAAAGGGACCTACTCTGGTGTCTGAAAGATGATTGATGCGCTTGGTATTTGGGTTGTTTTTTTCAATATTCTCGGTATCTGATCCTTGGCTTTTTCCAGACCATCCCGTTTGTTTGCTCCCACCCTGACCGTCTGCTTGCTACCCAACGAGACATGAACATCGCTTGACCTAACCCTGTCTAGGTCTTCTGTCTTCTTCATCCACCTCCTTCATCATTGCCACCTGCCCGGCATCGTCAACCTTCTTCCAATGGTATTTGGCTTATTCAAATTGGTTGAAGAGGAGAAGTCTAAGATATGGTTAAATCAAAGAGCTCCAACCTTTACATCAGTTCTCCAGATCATACAAGTCGTCTACAATGATCCTACTATTCCACCATGGTAGCACCTAGCTGCCTGCGATCTGTTGCTGGTATCCGCTTCATGCAAACTGTTCTACAGAAGTAATGGGAATGAGCATTGGTGCAGGAATCTTTCCATACTGTAAATTGTAGCATGTGGGCTTCAATACAAATATGTTAAAGGCCCATAAGGCTCATACAATCGACACAAAATCAACAGGATTAGTGGAGATGTGGGGGAACCGAATATAGAGAGAAAAATTTCCAAAAACAATAGGACGTTTAGCCAAAAAGTTCTAGTTAAAAATTTTCTTATAGTATCTCTTAGAGGTGCGGGTCTCCAATTTAGCTCCTAGATCTTACATAAAATTTTTAAAGGGGTTTTTTTTCGGTTGAAAAAAGGACTTTGTCCATCAAGTTCAACCAAAGGTGGGGAAAATGGTGGGGGGAGGAAAACAAGGAATTTAAAACCCAGCCTCACCAAAAAGGGGTTTAAAGCCCCGGAACCCCAAGGCCAAGGAAACCCAAACTGTCCAGTGGGAGGGCCGTTTTTTCTTGGGCCCCAGAGCCGCCCCAAAACCCCGGTTTCCCGAATTTTACTTTGGTTCTTTCGCATTTAAAATTCTTTAGTTTTCCCGGTAAGTATCTTTAAACCTTTTTGGGAAACCCCCACCTGTTCCCGCTGGTCCCCTCCTCAAGGGGAGCTTTTCCCCAAAAGATTCACAGTTCTTACGTGAAGAACCCCCCTTCTCCTCTGGAGGGTTGAATTTCCCTTTTTTCCTGTGAAGGGAAAGTTTCCCCCTTTTTTTTGATGGGACTTCAATTTTAAAAAAATTTTTCCCCCCACTTTTTGTAGGGCCATTTATTGAATTTTTAAATTAATCATGTCCTCCCCAAAACCGTTTTTTCAGACTGAATTTGTTCATTCCTTTTAACCCCCCCTCATTTTAAGGTTTCTCCATTTCCTTTTTAAATTTGGGTTGCTGTCTTTTTACTCTCCCCTAGTTTAAATTTCATCTTTCTATAAACTGGGGGGCCCGGGAAATAAAAAGAAAATTTTAAGGGAGGTGCAACCCTTTCTTTGTACAGCCGGGGAAAAGAATGACATCCTTGTCCCCCGAAATCCCTGCCTTTTTTAATACCCGCCAATTTCTTACTTTCCCCAGAGGCGCTGATTTACATTGGGATTTCTGTTCTAAGTTTTGATCTACAAGGGAAAGCCCCAGATTTTCTCAACAAACGATTCTCCAAGTTTTTCTCCCCCTAGGAAATTCTGTATTTATGCTCAGGGTTATTTTACCAGATGCCCGAAAACCCTTTAAAATTTTCCCCCATTGAACCCCTTTTGCCAAAATGGGGGTGCCCCAAGCACCCGTGTGTCCCGGTTTTGCTTGCCAAATTTATGGGGATTTCCCTAGATTGCATTCTCTGGGATGCCCTTTGGGGTCATCTGCAAAAAACCCAAACCCCTATATTGATCCCTTCCACCCATATCGTTAATAAATTTTCATTTTAAAATTAAAAGGGGGCCAATTTCGAGCCCGCGGCCACCCCTCACAAACCGGGGGGCCCTTTAGAGTAGGAGTCTTTTCCACCCTGGGTTTTAGTACGATCCAGCGCCAGGGTTTTAATCCAAAATTTCCCTGTTAAAAACTAACCAATGGTTCTAATTTTTCCCCAAAAAATTTTTTATGAGGGGACCCGTGTCAAATGCCTTTGCAAAGGTTTTAAAAAACACAATTTTTCCCCGCCGCCCCAACCCTCCAAAATTTACTCACCCCTTCATAAAAACGATTTAGTTTTGGGTTTACGGTTCTTTTTCCTTGTAAACCCCCCTTTTCTGGCAAAACCCCTAAAAATATTGAAATTTTTCCACATATTCCCGTATATAGTCCCCTTTTGGGGCCATTAAACATTTTTTCCCACAACAGATGTTTAAAATTACTGGTCCCATTAAATTTCCCGGGAAAGGGCTTGGAGCCTTTTTTTTAAGATGGGAAACCCTTTTTCCTTGTGGGGAGTCTCCCCGGCACTATACCATTTACCAAAGGGAAACTTAAATATCCTGTACAGGGGGACGAGTTTAAATGAGCCTTTAGTCTTTTTTGATTCTGGGTGGGGTGCCATCCCGGGCTGGGCCCTTTTTCACATTGTTTATTTGACTTTTTCTACACTTTACCCAAATTTAATTTTTGAGATGATCTATTAAAAAAGTATGGCACACCTTTCATCTGCAATTACCCACCCCCCTCAAAAAACTTTTCCCCTTGATAGTTTATACTGGCCTTGAAGAAAACCCATTTTGCACCTTGCCTTTTTGGTCAAAAAGTGAACCCGCTCCCCCCAAGGTTTTTAAGGGGGGCCCACTTGCTTCCCGCTTTGGCTTTTTTGGGGATTTATTGTTTTTAAAAAATTTTTTGGGGGTTTGTCTTTTTTTTCCCTTTGGGCCCCTTGCCTTTTTTGGAAATTTTTGCTGCTTTTATCACTTTTTTTCGATTGTTTTTAAGCGCTCGGAAATTTTAAACGCTGATGCGAGCCCTCTGACTTATATTTTTTAAAATTTACCTTTTTTATTGTTTTTTTTGCCCCCCTTAAAAGAAGGTAGAAAAAATGTTGGTTTTAGTCGCCCCATCTTGTTTTTCCCCTTTTGGGAAAAATTACTTTGCAATTCATTTCCCCCAAAATTATTTTTTAAAAATCCCCCATTTGGCCCTTTTAAACACCATTACTAATAACTGCTCCCAATTTAGGTCCTGTTTGCGTCCCTTCCCAAAAAGGAAAATTTTCCCCTTTTAAAAATTTAAAAATTTTTCTTTTTTCCAAATTTATGCTTTAAAAAGAAATTTTTATTATGGTCTTTGTTACCAAGTTTTTTTAAAAAAGTGACCGCTCGACAAGTTTTTTTTTGTTAGAAAATACCAGATGCATAAGGGAGCACGCTTCTAGGGGATCCCCCAAAATGCCCCTAAAAATTTTTCCCCCTTGTCTCAGATAAATTACAAGAACTTGTTTAAAAAACTCCAAATGCTACTTCAACTTTTACTATAAATACACTACCTACTACGATTGCTGCTGTGCTATATACATTATTATTACACTACCCACCTTTTTCTACACTAATACTACTATTGCACTACTAAACTATTTCTACTCTGCTACTATTATTCAAAAAAACTATTAAAAACTAATATAGTTTTTGCGCTACTCTATATTTTATTTCAACTAAACCCTATTCTTCTACAACTAACTATTGCAATATACACACATTTTACTACTGCTATTTTATTTCAATACAACATTACTACTACAACTATCTACTATTGCTATCTTTATATAACTACTCAACAACTATTATACAATTACTACTACTAACATACATATTTTTATTAGTACAATTTCTAAGAAAAATACTACAAAATAACAACTATACAACACTATATTACTAAACTACAAAACTCCCCTATACTACTAAACTTCCAAATATAAAACTATACTATACCAACTACAGGGTATACTACCTTACCACCACCCCCTACTAAAAGTCAAATACCCAAAATCCATATATTTCAAGACTAAATAGATACTACACAACAATCTACAACCCCCCACATGTGCTGGTTTAACTTTTACACTCGCTTAAATAACCTATGGGCAGTGTTCATCAACATCTTTCCCTGCAAACAGGGTCTTGGGCCCCCACAGAAGTCATTCCAGGAACCAGTCGGTAAGGGGAAACAATACGCGCTAAACTGCTCCCCTTCCCCATGTGGTCCTCCAAATGTAAGGTAAAGGTATTTGGGGTCAAATTTTTAATTCCGGTTTGCTTAACTGTTTCTATATAAGTGTTATGTGAGTACTTATTCATGTTCCACAGGGACTGAAAGCATTGCACAGGAGCCTTGGAGATATGGGTCCCAATTCATGGGGGGAAGGGATCCCACACAATGTGCATGTAGTGGCTAGCACAATGCCTTGTGAGTCAGCTGCCACGAGGGCTCAGGCACAGCTAGAGGCAGCAGAGCACCAGGGCAGAGCCTCAGGCAGCAGCACCAGGCAGAGCACAGGCAGGCTCATGAGAGCACCAGGCGAGCAACCAGCAGAGTGCACAGGCAGAGCTCCACAGGCAGAGCTCAGGCAGAGCACCAGGCACACGTGAGAAGGCGAGCAGCACCAAGGAAGAGCTCAGGAAGTAGCACCAGGCAGAGCTCCAGGCCGCAGAGCATCAGGACCAGGAGTCACACGGCAGAGCTCAGCGCAGCAGAAGCACCAGGCAGCGCACCAGGCAGAGCACGAGGCAGAGCTCAGGCAGCAGAGCACCAGGCACGCAGCACCAGGCACTGTGAGAGGCGCAGAAGCACCAGGCAGTGCACAGGGCACAGTGGAGTGCAGCAGAGCACCGGCTGAGCACCAGGGCACAGTGAGAGGAGCAGAGCACCAGGCGAGCACCAGGCAGAGCTCCAGGCCCAGTGAGAGGCAGCAGAGACCGGCAGAGCGAGAGGCAGCAGAGCACCAGCAGGCACAGCAGAGCACAAGGCACTGTGAGAGGGAGCAGAGACAGGCAGCGCACCAGGCAGAGCACCAGGCACAGGTGAGAGGCAGCAGAGCACCTCTCCACTCCCAGACAGGGCCACCCTCGCCGTACAGGCAAAGGGAAGCACCACGCGTGTAGCAGCCAAGCCAGAGCACCAGGCCCCCGCAAGGCACCAGTTTCTAAGCCACCCACAGTGTGATACGAAGTCAAAGAGGAGAGAGGTAGTTAAGAAAGAGGATCGGTAGAGCCAGGAGGGAGAGGCCCGCGCAGCAAGCCACCCCCTCCATCCCCCCCCCTGGCCCGACCCCCCCCACCAGCCCCAGCTCCAGCCCCAACCCACCAGCCTTCACCAGTACGCTTGCTATGCTTCAAGTCTCCGGAATAGACGGTTATGGCTGACCCGCCTCACACCGCTAACCTTGCCGGCCAGTCTTTCAGCTGGTTATGAATCGTCTATTGACGATCGAGGCTGCGAAACTTTCTGTAACGCTCCCAGCACCACACCCGCACCCCAGAGCACTCCCCGCCAGCCAGGCAACGAAAAAGGCGCTTAGGGTACCGAAGCTTCTCCAGAACAGAACGTAAGCAAGGAGATCCAGAGGAACAGAGAACACCCTAGGTCGGACGCCCCACCACCCCCAGGCAAGCTAATAGCTTTACACAACTCAGGGACAGAGGAAGGCACCTAGAACGACGCAGAACTACCCCCCAGGCTAGCGCTCTCCAATCAACCCAGCTCACCACAAACCTGCGCGGATAGGTCAAAACCTCTCCCAAGGCCAACCCAGGACTACCCCCCGTTCACGACGGCCTAAGCACAGGCGCATCAAGTGCACACTAAGACCGAAGGCAGCACAAAAATAGCGTAGTGTGGGCGCACGCACTCAACGAGGACACACTGTTGATGACTGGAGCAACGGAGTCCAGACCCGGCTGCCCTACTGGGCACGTTAGCACCATCTCCCATCCCTGCACTTACACGAAGGAGATTTGCGTGGTCCTGCCGGCACACCTTCCTCTAGTATGGGTAAATTTAAATGGGGGAGGCCACCATGGTCAGGCGGCGGTAATTGGGTCGAAAGTTTTGTCTGGTCAGGGTTACAACTAGCAGCACGTGGCACGAAACCCCAGCGGCCGTTAAACCGCCGCAAGCACCACCCTTCCTTCCCTGACTGATAATTTTGAGTTTTCCACTCTTGGTGCAGCTCAATGAGGCAGTGGTTCGTGCCCTAGAGAAGAAAGGTTGTGTGTGCTCATTAATTGCTGAGATTTGGCCAGCCAGGCCGCGGTTGACGTCTCAGTTTGTCCTCGTGAGACAGTTCAAAGCGGGAATTACGTCGACACGGGGACCCGGTTATGTTCGTTGTATGTGTGGGAGCTGCTGAGCGAAGCTTTATAGCAGGGGCCTTTCGCCTCATGACCTTTGTGACGACCTATAACCCGTTTTCGTGTGCGGGTCTGTTCGGTTGTCCTCCTCCAACTTTCTTCCTTTTTTTTTGACTGTGGGAATACTGCCCATTCCGGCGGGCCCTGAACTTATTGTTCAGCATGGGCCCTCCTGTTTCTCTCCCTGTGTTGACTCATTGGCCTCCTCCCTTGAGCTTTGACTACTCAACTCTGGCTAACGCTACGATTCTTTTTGTATCAACGTACACCGCCGGGTGTCCCACCACAGCAAGTCTCACACGGGGCCACAAACCCCACTAAAAAACAAGGCGGGAATACGCGACCTCTGGGGCGTGGGCGGGCGTTCTTTATCTTTCTGCTGCATCAAAACCCAACGGGCCCGTGCGTCTTCTCCGGAGAAGTAACGGGAGGGGAGGCGTCGGGGGGCGGGGGCTCGGGCTGGGCCTGGCGGCGGTCATCTCCAGAGGGGCTCCATTGGGCTCCATAGGGGGGACGCACTCGGCTGGGGCTGGCTCCACGGACTCCTTAGACATATTGCTCCGGGGGTGGGGCGCGCTCCACGTCTCCCATTAGACCTGGGGGCTTCCATAGGGGGATCTCCACAGGGTCCAGGCGGGGGGGGGCTGCGGGGGCGCGGGGCTGGAGGCTGGCGGGGCTGGATCTGAGGGGGGGGCTCCATAGATTAGCGACTGGTGGGGGCTCCATCGGCGGGGTCGGCGGCTCGTGGGCGCTGAGGACGCCATTGGGCTGAGCGGGCCCTGCTCCTTCCATGGATCAGCCGGCCTCGACTGGTGGCGCATGGCTTCCTCATCAGGCCTCCCTTACACTGGCTCTCCTCCCATAGAGGACCTGGCTGGACGGCGGCCTCCACAGGGCTGGAGTCCATGTGCGGCAGAGTCCATAGGGCTCCATAGTTCAGCTCCCCCATAGGGTTCCCATACGGCCTCCCGCTCGGCTATCTGCCTGCGCTCTCCTCCATTTCGGGGCTAGGGGGGCTCCATTCGGGCTACTTAGGGCTACTTTGGACTGCTTTAGCACAGGGCGAATTCTGGGAGGCTGGCTCCATATGGAGCCTCTCCCTACCGGCGACTGCGGCTCCCTAGGGGGCGGGGGAACTGACTTCTGGTGGGGGCAACATTTGTCACGAGGCCCATGATGCTCCAGGCTGACAGCGGACTTACTACGTTTATCTTGACCTTATTCTGGCAAAGACTGCTACCGGGCTGTCTTGTAATAACTCACCTACACTCAAACCTGTTGTGGACGTTGTCTGAGGCGAAATATAGTCATACACACCCAGCGTTTCCTGCCGGGTATAAGGAGGGCACTAAGAACCAATATCAGACGGTGGTGTATTCTGGCGTTCACATTCCGCAGGCTCACGCCAGTTGGGGCCGCCTGACGTTCTCACCCGAGCATACAGCTCATATTATTGCTTTGACTAAATATATCAGATGATTCATTAAAATAGAATCAAAAGAGCTGAGGATATAGGAATAGGGAGAAATAAAATAGATAAATCAGCTGCGCGGTATGTAATTGCTGGACGCTGTCAGCAGGCTGGCATGGGGGGCTGTTCCTTTTGTGCAGTACGTCAGTAATCGCGCGCAGGTTTTTCTTGTGGTCCGGGTGTTGTGCGGTGACGGTTGGAATTGAGGTGTGGTGTGATTGTTGTGTGGATCCGGTGCGGTGTGGGTACCTAGTTGTCGGTTTAGTGTCGGGGGTTTGCTCCGCGTGTCGTTAGAAATCGCGTATAGATTGTGGTATGCGAGTGGTGTGTGGTGCGCGTTGAAGTCATTGCCAGTGATGGGTGTGAATCACGTGTATGGGTGCGATGACTGGGGGGTGCGGTCCGGGTGTGGTGACGGTCATGCACGATGGGATGATGGGGTCCGTGTGAGTGGTATCATGTGTGGTGAGATAGCAGTTGGTTGTGCATGGGTTCCCGGTAGTGAGGTACGGTGTTGATATTTGAGGCGAGCGGTGCAGTGCGGGTCTGGGATGTGGCTTGTGGTCGACGATGTGGTGCTGGTCCCGGTGTAGGTGCGTTGTGGGGTGTGGGGAGGCGGTTGAGGCTTTGCGTGCTGGTCGGTCGTGGTGAGAGGTAAGATGTGGTAGTTGATGGTGTTACTGGTGATGTCGCTTGGTGACGTAATGTTGTTGATGGTGCGGATGTGGTGGATGGTGGTTTCGCGATTGTGGCGTTCTGATGAGGTCCGGTGAGGTGCGGGTGCCAGTGCTGGTGGTGTGCTCGGTTTTGGCGTGCGATTCGGTGAGGTGTGGTGACAGTGTGGTGAGGTGTGGTTTTCGCGGTTCGGTGTCTAGTGTGGTGGCGTTGTGGGACGCAGTGTTAGGTGCGGATGATGTGATGTGGTAGCGGTCACCGGTTGATGGTTAAACGGATGCAATAAGGCGCGAGTTTTGCAGTGCGGTGATGGTTCGGTGTGATAGTGTGATGTGGTGGAGGGTTGGTATGACGGCGTGGTGCAGATGCCTCCCCAAATTAGTGGTGTGGTTGACGGTAATTGGTGCGATGTTGAAAAGGTGGTAGTCAACGCGTTTGGTGTGGTTTTGATTATCTATATTGCGACTCTAGGTGTGGTCGGTGGGAATGGAATAACCATTAGTGCGGTCGCGCCTTTGTGGGTGAAGCCGGTCGACAACGGTAGGATGTGGGTGACTTGTGGTGCGGGCGGTGGTACCGGTAGTGCTTAACTGTCTAGGTAGCGTGAAGTGTCTTTTCTTTTCGGCGTTCCGATTTTCGGAAGGGTACCGAGTGCGATGGTTCTTCCTTCCCCCTCTTGCAGTGTGATGTTTTGTTTTTCTTGTGTGTGGGTCGGTGTGTGGGCAGTTGTGCGTTCGGGTTTGGGTTGCTGGGGGTAGTTGGTTGTTTTGGCTGTATGTCTATGTGCGATGGGTTAGACGGGTGTGGTTTGCCGGTGTAAGGCAACTGACCTGGGGTGTGGTGCGGGATTACTCAGGTACCTGTCTCTAATCTTGTGCGGGGGGGCTAGCGGTGCCTCAACCGGTCTCTTTTGTGTTACGCTTGTGGTGTGGTATTGTGGCGTGCTGTGTGGGTTATTGTTTGCCGAGTGTGTGTGGGTAGGTAAGTGCTTGGAGGCGGGTTGTCGTTTGGTGCGGATCTGGCGGGTTTTGTTTTTTAGTAGGGTGTGTGGTCTAATCTTGGCAACGGTCGCAGAGGAAGAGGAGGAAGCCAGGCAGAGTCATGAGGCAAAGGGGAGGGGGTAGAGTTGGGAGGTCCAGGAGGTCAATGCGCAAATAGCGGTGTTGAATGGACTCCGATAATCCGGATCCGGGGGGGTTGCTTTTTTTAGATCTTACCCTCATACAACTGTAACACGCGCCAACCATAAAGTAATTTATATAAAAAAGTAAAAAAATAAAATAAATATCAATACAACTTACCGTAATATGAATCTGTGAATACATTAAGATTTCTTCAAATATAATACATTATTGAAGAGTCATATAAAGGAAATGTAATACTTTTCATTTCCATTTATACATCACATTTATAATGGGTTTTTTTTGCTTTCCATTTGTGAAATGCTTCAGAGGAGTAATATCGGAATTACATTGTTACAAGATTAAAATAATATGAGGTCATTGTTGTATTCTACTTTTGCATGACATAATCTTCTTACCATGTTGGCAGAATGTGAAAATGAACATTTTGCCTGATTGTTTCTTTAATTTCATAATTAATTTTAATACCAGATTTTATAAAACAGTTTACATGGGTGATTGTAATATTCATATTAAAAAAATGATCATCAAAGTCTGATTAAATCAGACTTTGAGAATGAATTCTACTGACATCTTAAACTTCAAGCAAAAGTGGAAAATCCCTATATTCTCATTAAATGTTTGTATGTACCTCTTTTAGTTAATGCTGACTAAAACTTACTGACCTTGAAAAGAGCTTAAACTAATTCATGCCCTATAGAATTTTCAGGGCTAACTGTCAGTATTCTTTATTGAGTTAATACACTATATCACTGTAAGAGCTATGGTTACTCTTTAGCAATTTTCCACTTACCCTGGACAATATAATTTATATACAATAGTTAGTAAAAGCAAATATTTTCACAGCACATTTCTGCTATTTTAACTATTGATTCAGCAGCGTACAACAACTGGCCAGTGCAAGGTCGTCTGTAATTGCCTCCCTCCAGTTTTCAAGCTATCCCAAGGGAAAGTTCAAGTAAGATCCTCCTTACCTTGCATGTCCTTCTCTATAAACATTGCTATTGACTAACACTGCTGGGAAATGAACAGCAACATTTCATATGCTGTACAATTTCATGTAAATGCTTAGCTTTCACAACCCCGTGCCAGCTATAAAGCATGTTCTATTAATAAAATTCTCAGGTTAAAGTTATATAATAAAAAGAGCTAACAAGATTTTTCAATTAATTTTGAGATATTGATGTGACTATCGTTCTATTTTCAGATTGGACTTTTTAAGTGAATTAGATCCTGTGTATAAAGCATGTGTATTTTCACATACAGAGTTGTATCTCAAGTACATAGTATTCTTCTATAAAAACAGTAAGCTATAAAAATGCTAAATCCACGTTTTTAATTTATCAAATGGTTTTATACTAACATAAAGAGATGTACATAATAATATTATTATGTTCCAAACATTTTTAATACAATTTTTAATTTAATAAAAAGAGTAAAAAATTGTAACCAGTGTGAAAAAATCTGAATAATTTAGGTCAGCAATGTCACTTAGAAGTTACAAAATATCTGGGGTCTCATTATGCTGAAACGCCCAATAGCACATGCATACGTAACAATAAGGTTAGGGTCATATGTGTGGTTACTATATGGGCGACATGTATGAAAGGGTTTTACACCCTTTTTCTGGCATACGATGCAACTAACTGAGTCAGCTACAATATCTAATGCACCTAATGAATGTGTTAGGCACATTGTTCATAAGACTCAGCACTTTAGCCTAACATGAAGGGGTGTTTTGGGGTCGTATGGAGGTGTGTCACACCACATTTGTAAGATTAGACACATATATGGATGTGGTTCAGCAAAACTAGGCGCATTACTGCTACATCAGGCAGACCTATTTCAGTGTAGTCTGATTGAGCCTGAGGAGTCAAAGTGGAGATAGATTTGCCGTTAGGGCAAAAAATGACCCTTATTTTTCAACTTACACCAGTGCAATAATAAAAAGTAATTTATTATAACAATCAAACTGTATACAATTTTATTATTTAAATTTAATGAAAAATGTTGTTCAGATTTTTATATTTTAAATTTTTACTACATTAAATTTTAAATTTATTTTTTCTGCTCTCAAACTTTATTCTACATACAGCAAGAGCTAGCACAGCACCTGTGGTCCTCCAAGCAGAATCAGTACCATAGTCTCTATTCACTGACATGCTATTCTAATGATTTTTCTCTTATTTCCAGCCTGTCTAGAATCTTAATACATTTTAGGAGCATTACTTATGCACCTAAGTTCCATAATGTGCCTAACACATAGACGAGGTGCAATGAATTTTACGCACCATTTATGAACACACAAAAACCACTTTCATACATCGGGTGCATTATACACTGATAATAAGACTCAACTATTCACTTCAACGCACCTTCCTTCACACATGTCGCCATATGTGTTTGCATAATTATAAAAAAGTGTAATGGAAAGACTTGTACTACTTTCATGTTTTGGACCCATTCCTTGTTTTGACTTGCAAAATATGCTTCAAAATACCATAGAAACCCAGTGTGGAAGAAATTGACTAAAGTGTCATTATTTAAACATAGGTTTGCTGAACATACAGCGATTTGTATATTTAGATATTTTAGTCTGTGATCAACGCTGTAGTTGCAGTTGGACAAAGTTGTGTTTCATAAAAGCTTTTGATGTTCTATTTAAATTATTTTAAATTATTTTTCATTTTTATATAAGTTTTGTCAAATATGAATTAATTTGGCCAGTGAAAATTTGTCAGCTAATCAACATTTCTGATTTTTTATTGGTAAAAAGAGCATCCTTAGGTTCCATCCTGGGAAGACCTTCCTAAGCCCACACCCATGGCTCTGTCTTTTGTCTCTTCCCCGTCCAGGAAAGGACAGGGTGATAAAAGGGTAAAGTTTCCTCTCCCCTAGTGGGAAACTTATGTTAATCATTAATTTGAATCCCACAGGTAATTGGACACTGAATTTGATTTAAGTGGCCACTTAAAGTTGTGCAACAAAACCAGACTAAAGGTCCCATACAAGTTTCTAGAACTGTATATGTAGTACTCATAAAACATAAAAAATAAACATTGTAAATAGCGAAATTAGTAAATAGGATTTATTTTTATTTATTTTTAATTAAACTAATTTATATTTCTCATATTTGTTGGGCTGTATCTTCCATGTTGACTATACATTTTTAGTGGCTTGTTTGTGAATAGTGTTGAGCGATTATTATCGACAAAGTTGAAATCGGCACAGTTTTTATGGTGATCGGATTTTTTAGATCATGCGATAATTTAGGTTAAAATCTGTGCATCATCTATTAAGATCGTGCCTTTTTCGGCGCTTCCTGTAATTTTGGCGGCCAGCAAATCAGATTACAGAATAGAACAGGGTGAGTTTGTGGTGCGACGTCATGACTGGGATGTGTATGGTTGCGATTGGCTGGAAAAATCACATGACCTCGTTTTACATAGAACAGCTTTTCCTGTTCAGCTTCAGTGTCTCTCAGCGTCTCAGAGCAGAAGGACTTTGCGCTCTGCTTGTGTACAAACAGCTCAGCGAACTTATTCTATTTCTTCACAGAGAAACCTCTGATATTAGCTGTGAACCTAAAAATTTAGTTAGATTAGAGATTGGAAGATTTTATATAGTTAGGTAGAGAATTTTAAAGGAGCATCTACTGCTGTAAAGTCACGGGGGGGGGAGAAGAAGGGGGGCGCGGGCGAACAAAGACAAGCTCTATAAAGAATATGGATAAAGTTTCCAAGACTTAGTGTAGACATTGCAATAGCTTTATTATTAACAGTTTTCTATTTAAATATTTCCTGGATATTGGGCAGCCTGAACTTATAGGATACACATCTTTTCTAGTAACTGCAGGTCTCTTTGTTAGATGCAAAACTCCACTTTTATTATCAGTATAAATTTCAGATAGGTGTTCATTTTCAATTTTGCCCATTCCATTTTTGTTGATATATCCACCTTGCACTTAAATTTTTAATCCAGCAATTTTTAGTCACCACAGGGGAATTGAAAGGTGCCAAAAATATCTTGTATTATACGAATAGACAAGTCTATAAAGATTTCTGGATAAAGTTCACCAAGACTTAGTGTAGACATTGCAATAGCTATTTTATTAACACATTTCTATTGAAATATTCCCTGGATATTGGGCAGCCTGAACTTATAGGATACACATCTTTTCTAGTAATGCAGGTCTCTTTTTTAGGTGCAAACTCCACTTTTATTATCAGTATACATTTCAGATAGGTGTTCATTTTCAATTTTGCCCATTCCACCTTTGTTGATATATCCACCTTCTACTTAAATTAGAATCCAGCAAGTCAGCACAGGTTGATAGAGCCACCTTGCAGTTAAATTTGAATACAGCAATTTTGTAGTCACCACAGGTGAATTGATAGGTGCCAAAAATACCTTTTATTTTTCCGAATACATTTACAGATACGTGTTTTTTGACTTTGCCCGGTCCAGATTTTTGTAAGCCCCCTTGCAGTTAAATTTGAAACCCG
>JAODAL010065924.1:0-17996 GCA_025379985.1 Phyllomedusa bahiana
AAAAGAACAAAAAATTAAGTATGTAGCTTGTAAAACGCTGTTTTTTTACTGAATACAAAAAAAAAACAGGTTTTAGAAAAAACCCTTTGGGATATTCAATTTGCTCCAACTGACCAAAAGCATAAAATGTATATGCAGCAGAATTGGACCCACACGGACTTAAAATTCCAAAAACCCCAAAAAATCAAAAATTAAAGGGAAGAGAAAAGCGTGACCCCCCCCAAAACATGTTTAAAAAGTAATTTCTTTTGTGTAGATCTCGGGTACTGCAGCTGCAGCAGCTACACACGACACAGAAGGGGAGGTGAGCTGCCACGTCGCGTCCAACTTTAATTTCGGTTTTTATGCACAAAAAACCCGGGGTCTCTGTTGGGCTTCCCTTTCTGCACATGTCTTGGGATTTTTCCCTTTTCTTCCCCCCAGAGTTCTTTGCCCCATGTAACCCTTGTGCTTGCGGCCATTTTATGAATTAAAAACCCCCCTTTAAATTCCCCGAATTTCCCCAAACTTCGTTTTGTTCAGAACCGAAGTTTTCCTAAAATTCAAATAATTCCCTTCGTTAAAATCGATTCGCCCATTTTCTAATCACTCCATATTTTCTATTACTGCATCTTTCTAATACTTTTCTTTTTTTTCCACCTATCTATAGTTTTTTATAAAATTTTTGGGGACTTAAAAATGCGCCTAAGTTCCATAATCGCCCAAACACACAGGCAAAAGGCGCGTCGAACTTTAATCCATTTTGAACGCACAAAAACCACTTTCATACATCGGGACATTAAAACTGAAAATGAACGCTATTCACGTCGACGTACCTTCCTTCATACATGTGTCTAGCCTAGAGTCAAGCATGTTAGTGGAATTGTTTGGGGTTGCATTAGTGCTGTCATCTGTGGGAAACTGCAGTTCATTGAGGGAACCATGAATACCGAAATGTACTGTGACATACTGAAGCAGAGTATTATCCCCTCCCTTCGAAAACTGGGCTACAATTGCAACATGATAACGACCCCAAACACACCTCAAGATAAACACTGTCTTGCTAAAGAAAATGAGGGGGGAAAGAGCAGATTGGCCCAAAATGTCTTAAACCCAAACTTTTTGAGCATCTTGGGGAAAACCAAAAGGAAGGTTGAGGAGCATAAGGTCTCTTGCATCCACAGCTCTGTCATGTCGCTATGGAGTGGAAGAGCATTCCAGTGGCTGCAACCTTGAACTCTAATTTAAAGGCATAAATGTAAAAAAAAATGTGGGCCCCACAAAATATTGACACGTTGGGAACAATTTGCCCATTTTCACTTATGAGTGTACTCACTTTTGTTGGCAGAGGACATTGATGGCTGTGAATTGAGTTTTTTTGAGGGCACACCAAATTTACATTGTTAATTCAAGCTGTACACTGACTGCTTTACATTGTATCAGTGTCATATCTTCAGTGTTGTCTCATGAAAAGATATAATACAATATTTACAAAAGTGAAATGTGATGGGTGAACTCACTTTTGTGAGATACTGCATCTTTAAAAATGTAAGGTTTTTTCTTAGGTAGATTAACATAACGGTGTGTGCAGTTTGACAAGCCTTGTGCGCTCCACTGAAATTTAAACATTTAAAGAAGCTTTCTACAAGAGAGCTAGGACTCTAGCTTCACCAATTAGTGGTGTCCATAAGGTGGAAGTAGTTGATCTGTTGTACCACTGTAAGTGGTGGTACACGGTATGTCTGGGAGTGGAGTCAAAGGAGCCTTGTAGTCTTCGTCAGAGACTGCAAGTCTGGTTGATTTTGAGTGGTGGAAGACTCCCAGGTTACTACCCCTGCCACGACTAGCTTGTGGTTGCAGCCAGGGTGCAGCATGGTACAGAATCGTCAGGCAGGTGCATAGTTGGTGACAGGCAGAAAGGTCAGAGCAAGCTGTAGGCTATATTGACTGTGGAAAAATAAATAAGATAAATAATAAAGGTTTAATAAAAAAATTATTGTGCATTCATTACACACAAAAAATCCTACACATATTATGCATCCACACAATCTAATAACCTGTAGAAATAATCTACCAGGTTATTTAGTGTGAAATGTGAATGGTGTAAAAAAGTTATAATATTTTTTTATAAAAAACAGTGTACAAAAATACTTTTTTGTGTTTACGCCGCAAAAAAAACTGCAGTAATTTATATGCAAATTTAAACTGTACCCCCCAAAATACAACTTCTCCCACATTAAACAAGTGCTCATACAACTGCATCACAGAAAAACACAAGGATGCAAAAACAAAAAAAAAATAGCTCGTCATTAAGGCGTTTTCTGGCCTGGTGCTAAAAGGGTTGAGGAAAGGTGATAAGTAGCAGAAAAGTTGTCACATAATCTCCAGGTCAGGCATGACGTTTTAAATTGTGATCTCTCACGTCTGTCTACAAGTGTCACCTGCTGCAGACGGTGTCACAAGGGGGCCTTATTTGTTCTGTGTCTATGAGATTAGGACGACTGCCCAAGTAGTTGGCTTGGATCCCTTACTGAAGCTAGTACTTTGCTATAGATATAAGCTCTCCTGTTAATAGTGGGGTTCCCACCAACTTGATGATTATAATGGGAGTTATTCCCTCTTTCAGAAGCAAGGGTTAAATGATGAGGATAGAGATCAGGTTTTTAAATAGTGTGTATAGAGGTTAAGAGTTAGATATAATAAAAGTTACGTTTTAGTGTTTAATAGATAGAGAACTGATAGAGTTTAAGTTTGCCTATGGCAAAATAGTAAATAAAGTAGCAGAAAAGGCACAGACATAATTGATGACTCGGTCGGAACCTAAGGTAGAAATAGGTAGTTCACCTACTTTCTTATCATAGGTTTGGCTGCTGTGTATAAGCAGACACCTCCCACAAACTCACTAGGATCTCAAGGAATAGATGTAACAAATTCTGGAGAAACACAAAAAAATATTATCCAAGCTTTAGCATTTACTGTTGCTGTTTTAATTTAGAATTCTGAATATTGATGTTAAAGGGGTTTTCTCACTCTGCAGTTTCATAGTCACAGCCAGCCTTTCTTTCACTCTGCTCTCCTCAGACGGTGGGTGGTTCTATTACAGTGATTAGCATATTTAGCCTCTCTCGTAGATAGCTGAGACATTACAAATAGCAGTGCAGAAGAGCTCAGCTGTTATTAAACAAAGCTACACTGTTAGGAGTGAATAAAATCGCTTATCAGTAAAAAAAAACAGCTAATCTTGTTAGAAATAATTAGTTTTCTCCAAAGCTTAGTCTGTCTGTGAGGTGACATCACTCTCTGCTCTCTTAGCTAATCAGATAAGAGAGTATGATCTGGTATGCAGGTTACCATAGATACCCATATGCACTCAGAGCACATAAAAAACGCTCTCATCACATCTCATCTGTATTTTGAAAAAATCTTCATTTAATTGTCTGTTTATGTTGAAAGCTAATTTTTGTAGTGAGAAAACCCTTTTAAGATTTTTAAAAACATTGGATCTAATAAAATAATCGATCCCTTTAGCCTTATCTTCCAGCAGAAACACTCAAGAAGCTCTACATACATTACTTTTATCAACTCTAAAGACCTTATAAATTAGAAGAGACATGAGCGAGCTCCAGAAATAAACCAAAAAGATGGATCCAGTGCATTCAATTCAGAGGGCATAGTATGCATTAATTTGAGGGGGCACATTATATATTATAATTAATTCCTGGAAGGCACAGTTTGAATGACAACTCATTTCAGAAGTGAACAATGAGTTATATAATTAATTCCTGGGGGCACATTGTGTATGATAAAAAAATTCTGGGGGCACAGTGTGTATTAGAATTAATTTTTTGAGGCAAAGTAATAATAATAATAATAATAATAATAATAATAATAGTAATAATATTTATTTATATAGCGCCAACATATTCCGCAGTACTTTACAATTTGACGGGAGTAGGTACAGACAAAAATACATACATTACACAATGAAAAGCTACTTACAGATGAGACACAAGGTGTGAGGGCCCTGCTTGCAAGAGCTTACAATCTATTAGGGTGCAGGGGGAGATGAAGGGTAAGGCTAGGTTCACACGGCATAAATGCAGGGCGTAATTACGCCCCGCAATTACGCCGTGTGGCCGGGGGCGGGAGCGGGTGCGGGGGGCCGGCACCTCGCCGGCCCATAAACTTTCATTATCAGCGGCGCGTATACGCTGCTAGTAATTCACATATCAGTTATCTCCCCGCCCGGAGGATTCGCCGAGCAGGTAGAGGAGATGTAATCCATAGTTCTCTATGAGAACTGTGGATTACCGTAATGACTTGGATGTATTCCAGCCGTAATTTGCGCACTCCGGCGCGTAATTACGGACTGAAATACGTCCAATTTTAAGCCATGTGAACATAGCCTAAGAAGTGCTAGGTTTACAATGATCCAGCCATGTGACATAAATATGGGGTGGTTTATATAGAATTCGGATGAACGTGCCACCCTGACAGTACATTTATTTACAGATAAATGCTGTATTGTAGAGAGTGACAGAAATGTGTGCGCTAGAGAGTGGGGAGGGGAGGTTAGCCATTAGGGATTCTGGTCGGCCAGAGTGAGAAGATGAGTTTTCAGAGCCCTCTTAAAACTATGAGGGTTGTGAATGTGCCTGATCGCCTGTGGTAGTATGTTCCAGAGAACTGGTGCCACCCGTGAAAAGTCTTGGAGGCGGGCATTGGAGGTTCGGATGACTGAGGAATGTAGTCTAAGATCATCCGCCGAGCGGAGAGACCGGGTAGGGTGGTAGACAGAGAAGTGTATGATAATTCATTTTATGAGGCATAGTAAGTGCTTTGATATTTTCAGGGGGCACAGTTTATGGCATTATTAGGGGGTATAGTGTGTGAAAGCATCATATAGTTGTGCTGCAAAAGTGCAGCAAAAGTGAGACACTGAAGATGTCTTTTTGCCATACAGTGCAGGGGTGAGACATAGCTTGATAAAATCATGGCAGTCTGGACCAGAGGTAGACAAAATAATTAAATCCAGAGAAGATGTCACCTGTGAGTCAATGAATGTCATCAAGGCACTATTATTAAGTCAAATATGCCAGAATACTGGTGCAATTTGTTGAAAAATAATGGCAAACATGCTTAACACTACATTTATTAAGTGTTTACTGTAGACAATGTATGTCGCTTGTCTGGCCAAAGAGGGCCTGGCCTCTATAAGAGAGTAGATTGACAAGCCTTACATGCTCCAGTAACATTTAAATATTTAAAAAATGTCACTTCATGGGAATGAGGTGTGACTCAGCATGCAATGTTGTACACCAAAGAAATGCACCAAAACTTTTATGCTAGACAGTCTTACCTTATCAAGACTGTGATAAATTTGGTGCATTTTAAGACTAATCTAAATGTACATGGTTTAAGTGTTAACATTAATAAAGCTGCCCCATTGTATATTCTGCATCTGACTACTTCATATCAGTTTGGTGTTCACCCTTAACATGGTTTATGTCACAGCAGAAGTAGTAGTTTTACATAGTAAAAACTTGGCAATCAGTATATTTGGTTAATGAATAGTTCTTCACATTGATCTAGACCACAGAGATCACTCCAATCCCTGCCCATGTTCCCATCAACTGAAGACAAACTTGACAGTACTAAAAGGGTATTCCCGATGATGAATAAGAGTCATGTTACTTGTAATGTATAATGAGAGAATGATGTTCTCATCATGTGCATCTATGCCCCATTTAATACACCCCATAATCCTTGCCTTGGCAGCTGCTGCCTGACACTGGCTGCTGCAATTAAGTTTACTGTACACTAGGATTCCCAAGTCCTTTTCCATGTTACTTTTTCCCAGTGTTTTCCCATTTAGCAAGTAATAGTGGAATGAATTTTTCTTAACCATGTGCATAACCTTGCATTTATCTGTGTTAACCCCTTAAGGACCCAGCCAGTATTGGCCTTACTGACACAGCCCTATTTTTTAAATCTGGCATGTGTCACTTTATGTTATAATAAATTTTTGACACTTTTACCTAGCCATGTGATTCTGAGACTGTTTTCTCGTGACAAGCCTTGTTTTTTTGTTTTTTTGTGAAAAAATCAAAATTTCATGAAATATTTGAAAAATCTGTGATTTTGAAAGTTCAAAAATTTCTGCGTGCAAGACAGATAATTATTCACCCAAAAAATTGTTTATAACTACCATCTACCCATATGTCCACTAAAAGGGTTGGCAATCATTTTTTAAATGTCTTTTTTTTTTTATACATTAGAGGGCTTAGAAATTTAGTAGTAATTTCTCACATTTTCAAGAAAATTTGCAATATACATTTTTTTTAGGGACCAGTCCAGTTCTGACGTTGCTTTGAGGGGCCTGCATGTTAGATACCACCATAAATGATGTCTTCTAAGAAACTATACCCCTTAAAGTATTTACAACAGTGTTTAGGAAGTTTTTTTAACCCTTTAGATATTTCACAGAAATTAAAGCAAAGTGGAGGTGAAATTTCAAAATTTCCCTATTTTTGCAGATTTTCAATATTTATCCATTATTCACTGGAATACGGTAAATGTGACCAGGTAAATGCAATGTAAAATCATTTCCCCCAGGTCTGCCGTTTTTAGAAATATCCCATATGTGACCCTAATGCATTATTTGGCTCAACCATAAGCTCCAGAATAGGAGGAGCACCTACTGGACTGGGGTCTCATTTTCAATGCAATTTTATTTAGGCGCCATTTCAGGTTTGAAGAGGCCCTAAGAAGACCCCATATTGGAACTACACCCCTTAAGGTATATATACAGGTGTTTAGTGAGTATATCGACCCCACAGGTGATTCACAATTTTTTTTTTAGCATTAGGCTGTGAAAATGTAAATTTTTTTTTTTCCAATAATCTGCAATTTTAGCTTAAAATGTTTCATATTTACAAGGAATCCTTGAAAAAAGAACCCCAAAACTTTGTCAAGCAATTTCTTTCAAGTTCGGCAATAACTTACATGTGGGTGTAAACTGCAGTTAGGGCGCATGGTAGGGCGTACAAGGGAGGGAGTGCTATTTGGCTTTTGGAACGCAGATTTTGGTGGAGCCATGTCGCATTTGCAAAGCCCCTAAAGTACCAGAACAGGTGAAACCTTCCAGAAGTCACCCCATTTTTGATTCAACACCCCACAAAGATCTCCTCTAGGGGTGTACTGTGCATTTTGGGTGCACAGGTGTTCCATCGTTTTTTTTAGCATTGGGCCATGAAAATGGGGGGGGGAAAACGCAGTTCCACCATTGTTTTTTGGGCTTCAATTTTACAGCATTCGCCGTGCAGTGTAAATGATGTGATAACTTTACTATGGGGGTTGGTATAATTGCAATGGTATAAATTTTATATAGTTTTTTTATGTTTTATTACTTTTACACAATAGAAATAGGTCTATAAAAAATTGCGTTTTTATGTTGTCCTATTCTGACAGTCATAACTTTTTTATTTTGCTGTGTGCAGAGCTGTGTAGGGCCTTGTTTTTTGCGGGGTGAATTGATGCTTTTATTGGCACCATTATGGGGTGCATACAACACTTTGTTCACTTTTTATTAAGGTTTTTGTGAGGCGTTTTGAACAAAATACAGCAATCCTGGTAGTGTTTTCTATTTTTATTTTTTATAGCGGTCACTCTACGTTAGATATGACATGCTAGCTTTGCTCAGCAGGTTGATACGATTACAGCAATACCCAATTTGTATATTTTTTCTATTTTTTACTGCTTTTATACAATAAAAACACTTTTATTCAAACAGGAAAACACATTTTTGCATCGCCATAGTCTGAGAGCCATAACTTTTTTATTTTTCTGTGTATGGAGTTGTATACAGGCTTGTTTTTTGCGGGATGAGTTGACCTTTTGTATTGGTATCATTTTTGGGGGAACAAGACTTTTTGATCAGTTTTAAATCCGTTTTTTGGAAGGCAGAGTGAAGAAAATACCTCAATCCTAGTAGTGTTTTTTATTTTTATTTTTAACAGTGCTCACCATGCAATATCCGTAATAAGTTAGCTTTACTCTGTGGGTCGATACGATTATGGCAATACCCAATTTATATAGTTTTTTTTTATGTTGAAGCACTTTTAAAAAAAAAAGTGTTTTTTAGTGTGTAAAAGAATATTTATGCATCGCTATCTTCTGAGAGCCATAACTTTTTTATTTTTCCGTATACAGAGCTTTGTTAGGGTTTTTTGTTTTGGGATGAAATGGACGTTTTAATTGGTAAAACTTTGGTTTTATAGGCTTTTTTTATCGCTTTTTTTCCATTTTATTTGCTGCATGATGAACAAAAATCTTAATTATGTGATAGTTTTTTTTTTTTTTTTTTTACGGCGTTCACCGTACAGGTAAATTAACATGACAGATTTATAGGGCAGGTCGTTAGCACGCGGCGATACCAAATATGTGTACTTTGATCTTTTTTGGGGGGATTGGCTTTTGTAAAGGGGAAAAGGGCGGTGTACGTGTTTTTATTTTATTTTTCGTGTTTGTGTTTTACATGTTTTTCACTTTTTTTCACTTTTTTTTACTTTTTCACATTTTTACTTTTCCCCATAGGGGATTTGAATGAGAGATCTTTAGATCTCTCATTCAATAGGAATCAATGCACAGCTTGTTGCTGTACACTGGTTCCTATGACAACTGTCAGTCACGATGCCGGGCCATGCCCAAAGGGCACGGCCGGGCATCGTGACATCACAGACAACCCGAAGGCATTCTATGCCCTCCGTGCTGTCTGTCAGAAGGCAGGAGCTGCACGGATCGAGCGATCCGTGCAGCTGCTGCCGCCGACAGAGACGCAGGAGGAGCGATCTCCTCCTGCGTCTCTCTTAGTTATTGCGACCCGATGGTCGCAATAATTAAGGGGTTGCCTGGGTGCCTTCCCACGCTGTTTAACCCCTTAGATGCCATGGCAAAGATGAATGAATGAATGAATGAGAAATGGTGCCGTGTACCATTTCTCAATCCGATTGGGGCATCAGAGGCGAAATCGCGGGGTTTCCAATTGTGAACATAGCAGCTGGAAGCATTTCATCACTGCCATGTTTTCAATTTCCCCACTTCCGGCCCCAGGCAGTAAGTGGAGAAACCGCCATCTTGGTACACCCAAATGCATTGTCTATACAATGCATTAGATTGTATGAATGATCGAGCCCCCTAGGGGTGAAGCACCCTAGGTTGACTCAAAGTAAAAGTAATTAAAAAAAAGTTTTAAAAAGTAAAAAAAAAAAAAAAAAATTAAAAGTTCAAATCACCCCCCTTTTGCCATTTTACAAATAAAACAATAACAAAAAAGTTACACATATTTGGCATTCATGCATCCATAAAAAAGTCTGATCTATTAAAATACAACATAATTTATCCCATACGCTGAACACCGTAGCAAAAAAAATTCCAAACGCTCCAAATGTTTCCTTTATGAGAGCCACAGGCTTCAGTTTCCCAATTTATGTCTGGGTAGTTAACGTCGCCCATAATAAACTTATTATGATTAGTTGCCTCATCTATTCGTTTCAGGAGTACATCTTCCATGAGTTCTGCTATATTTGGGGGTCTATAGCAGACTCCTAGTAGAATTGTATTATTGTTATTACTCCCATGTATATTTACCCATAATGATTCCACCTGTTCATTTCCTGTATCTATATCTACCTGCATTGTTGGCTTCAGGCAGGATCTTAAATAGAGACATACACCTCCACCTTCCCGGTTTTTACAATCTCTTCTAAATAAACTGTAAGCCTGTAAGTTAACCACCCAGTTGTAGCTCTTGTCCAGCCATGTCTCAGTTATCCCCATTATGTCATATTTTTCTACAGCAATAAGTAATTCTTTAAACATTTTTTATTTGAATATGAGGTAAACAGATTGCACAATGTACAATAATAGTATACAATTGTGAAACTGTAAAAATCAATAAGTAATTCTAATTCATGTATTTTGTTGGTGAGACTCCTGGCATTGGTCAGCATGCAATTTATAGATGTTTTTTTATTTTCATTCTTTTAAACCTGTCCTTATTAACTATTACTAACCCCCTCCCTCCACACCACCCTCTGATGTATTACTAATCCCCAGCTCTTCACTATCTTGCATGCTATCTTTGTAGTTACCCTCCCCCCTAGTCCCTAGTTTAAATATTCTTCCAGCTTCCTAGCCATTTTTTCCCCAAATAAAGCTGCACCCTCCCCATTTAGGTGCAGCCCATTCCTACTATAGAGTCTGTAGCCAAGACAGAAGTCAGCCCAGTTCTCCTAAAAACCAGATCCCTCTTTCCTACACCAATTTTTGAGCCACTTATTCACCTCTCTAATCTCCCTCTGCCTCTCTGGTGTGGCTCGTGGTACAGGTAGTATTTCTGAAAATATTATCTTGGAGGTCCTTGCCTTATGCTTTTGGCCTTGTCCCTGAAATCGTTTTTAAGGACACTCCACCTACCTCTAACTTTGTCATTGGTGCCAATGTGCACCATGAGAGCTGGATTCTCACCAGCCGCACCAAGCAATCTGTCAACCCGATCCTCAATAGTTTGAACTCGAGCCCCAGATAAATAGCATACTGTTCGGCAATCCGGCCTTTGTAACAGATTGCCCTATACCCCTAATAATGGAGTCCCCAACTATGAGCAGCTGTGTAGCCTGTCCTGCACTCCTATCCCCCACCACTGGAGCAGACAGGACTAGTGTCTTGCTGCAGCAGCATTATTTCTGAACTGACATCGCCCTCATTCACCAGTCTTGCAAATTTGTTGACTGTTACCCAGCTAGCTTATTCACTGTATGTATGTATATATGAATGTATTTTTGAAGACACCATTTAATTTGTTAATCATAGGAACCAAAAAGTAGAAATATGGGGAGAAAAAAAATGGGGAGAAAAAAAAAATCACAGCAAGCAATAACCCCACCTTCTAAAAAACCCAGTAATTTGTATTATTAAAACATATTATTCCTAATAGCACTTACCACCCCTGGGTGTAGGATCTGTAGCATAGTGTGTAAATCCAATAGCTCTGTCAAACTGTAAGAACATTAGTGGTGGAAATAAATATATCCTATCTCTAATTTTTAATCTCTTTATCCCTGTGATAGAGTTATTAAACATCTTGAATATAATTTTTAAACCCTTAACCCTTTAACACAAACAAAAAAAAATATTACTCTTCATTTTTCTCCTCCTCGCCTTCCAAAAGCCATAACGTTTTTATTTTTCCACCTACATAGACATATGAGAGCTTTTTTTTTTTTTTGCAGAACAAGATTTACTTTCTAACGATGTTATTCATATACTGGGGAATGGCAAAAAAAATTCTAAGTGGGGCAAAATGTGAACAAAAAATGTACTTGCGCCATGTTTGCGGGAGTTTTGCTTTTGCGGTCCTCAATCTTCAGTAAAAATGATGTGTTATCTGTAATCTACAGGTTGATACACATCCGTCAATACTAAACATGTAGGGTTTCCGTTATGTTTTGGTGGCATAAAAAAATTCCAAACATTTTTTATACTTGCAATTTGCGCCGCGGCGCCATTTTGTGCGACCAATAACTTTTTTGTACTGACACCTATAGACGTCAGTGAGGCAGCATTTTTTGTGAGCTGAAGTGTACTTTTTATTGCTAGCAGTTTGGAACGCATGCGACTTTTTTGATCACCTTTATTCCAATTTTTATAGGACATGAAATGACCAAAAAAACGCAATTTTGACATTTTGAATTTTTTTTCTTCTACGGCGTTCAGCCTATGGGATAAATGATGTTATATTTTTATAGATCGGACTTTTTCGGACGCGGCGATATCAAATATGTGTAAGCTTTTTTACTATTTTATTGTTTTTATTTGTAAAATGGTGAAAGGGGGATGATTTGAACTTTTAATACTTTTTTTTTTTTTACACTTTAAAACTTTTTTTTTTTCTTACTTTAACATTGAGTCCCCCTAGTGCGCTTCACCACTAGGGGGCGTGATCATTAATACAGCCTAATGCATTGCATAGACAATGCATTAGGCTGTACCAAGATGGCGTTTTCCCCACTTGTCTAGGGACGGAAGTGGGGCAAACGAGAACATGGCAGCGATGGGACCCTTCACAAGACTTCCAGCGGCCATGTTAGCCCAGCGGGACTCAGCGATCTTATCGCTGATGTCCCCATCGGACTGAAGAACGTTGCGCAGCACCATTTTTAATTCATTTCGACGCCGCGGCCATCTTTGCCGCGGCATCTAAAGGGTTAAACAGCGCGGACGGGCAGCGCCACCGCCGCGCTGTAAGCGCCGGGTGTTAGTTGCAATTAGCCGCAAACACCCAGTAGCTGTGTAACAGGGTCGAGCTGTGATCCTGTTACACATCTCCTTAACACCACCATGACGTGCCCATACGTCAGGGTGGGTTATGGGGTTCAAGACCGAGCGTTTTTATTTTCATCACATTCGTTTTTGCTTCCCTGCCTTCTAAGAGCCATACATTTTTTTAATTTTTTCATCTACATAGACATATGAGGGCTTTTATTTTGTGGGACAAGATGTACTTTGTAATGATGTCATTCACCGTACCACAAAATGTACTGGGAAATCGCCCAAAAAATTGTAAGTTTGTCAAAATGTGAAGAGAAACGTACTTGCGCCATGTTTACTGAGGTTTCGTTTTTAAGGCATTCACTCTTCAGTATAAATGATGTGTTCAATGTATTCTGCAGGTTGATACGAATCTGTAAATAACAAATTTGTAGAGTTTTCTTTCTGTTATAGTACCATAAAAAAAGCAAACATTTTCTACTTTTTTTTATTTTTGCCGCAACGCCAATAACTTTTATGCACAACCATCTATGGATCTGAGAGAGGGGGCATTTTTCACAGGCTGAACTGTACATTTTATTGGTATCATTCTGGGATAGGTGCAACATTTTTGATCACTTTTATTCCAATTTTTAGGGGACGTGAAATGATCAATATTGAATTTTTTTCTTCTATGGTGTTCAGCATACGGGATAAATTATGTTATATTTTAATAGATTGGACTTTTATGGACACAACAATACCAATTTTGTGTAACTTTTTATTTATTTTTATTTGTAAAATGTCAAAAGGGGGTGATTTGAACTTTTAATATTTTTTTATTTTTTCTATACTTTTAAATATAATTCTTTTTTTTTTACTCTGACTTTTAATCCCACTAAGGCTACCCCACCACTAGGCAGCACAATTGTGATTACACCCTTTTGCGTTATATATACTACGCAATATGGTGTTTAAAAAAGGCGGTTTTATTACTTCCTGTCTGGAGCAGGAGGTAATAAAATGGGAACTATGGCATGTATGGAAGCCTTCACAAGGCTTCCAGCTACCATGTTACCAATCAGCACCCCGCAATCTCACCGCGGGGGTGCTGATTGGATTGAGAAAGAGTGTGCAGCACCATTTCTTATTCATTTAGACACAGGTTTAAACAGCAAGGAATGGAGCCGGCTCCATTTCCTGATATTACCGGTGAGTGTCGGCTACAGTTAGCAGCTGGCTCCCACCTCCTATGAGCAACCCTGCCTCAAATAACATTAACAACACTATAACTTAAATATACGTCATGTGTCTTTAAGGGGTTAATATCTTTATAGCAGGGATATTCCTGGTCATAACATAAAGAGTGTTGTGGGGCAGTCCTTTTCGGGGCGGGTTTTCCTTTAAGGGCAAGTATATGGTAAGAAATTAGGGCTGGAATACATTTATCTCCATCAGTCTTGTTCTTATATTGCAAAAGAACCACAGTATTTCCAGTCTACTTTACAGACCCGATATCTAGGAGTGGTAAGTGCTTTTCTAAGATATCTGACATTTTATGTAAGTAATACCCCAACTTATATATTTAATATATAAAAAAATTATGTTTTAAAGAGTCAGATTATAATTTGCTGTGAGTTTTCTGCAGAATATAATTTGATCAATTAAGGCAATGAATTGCCTGCTTTTAATTGCAGTCATGCATCTATATTTTAATGCTCAAAGAAATAACTGTGAAAAGCAAAATATACAGTCTTGATTTAAATACTGTGCTATAGGGCTGTAAGGCAGCCAAGTTCATACATGCATGTAATATGAAGACAAAGACTCCCTTAACAGCTGCTGCATTTGCATTGGTGGATAAGGTGAACCTTGTTAGCGTAAGACGTCACATAGTGAAATTCTTGCACTTGGTCTTCTTTGGTGACCCAGATTCAATGCATATATAATATCATCAGGCACATGCAGTCATTTAAATGCAATTCCCCATTGATGTTTTCTCAAGCGTGACAATTCATGAGCAGTTCACTGATATATTCACATATTTATATGGAATACTATTATCACTAGAGCAATACTAAGCCCTATTTAAATCATAATACAAGCATTTTCCGGACAATGTACCAATGTCTGTGTAGTAACTGTATATAACAAATTGTCCTTCCATCCATTATATTTTCTTCTTATCAGTTAATGGTTGATTTCATAGTGACCTTATTAAGGCTGCATTTACATTAGGGTACCTAGGCTGAAGTGGCTCTAGGCTTGTATTGGCCAAATATGTGCCATAAGACCAAGGACATGACTAGAATTCATAGGATCCTATAGCAAAATAAGATGTGCTACCACCACCCAGTGAAAGAAAACAAAAGGAGCAATAACAAAAGGTATGGACAAGAGCGCGATATGTCTGATGACCCACATAGTAGTGTCAGATAACAGAGCCACCAACTTGTCATTAGCTAAAAAAAAAGTACAATGCTCTTGCATCTTAGGGCCTCCTAAAACCCTGGAACCTATGGCTACTATGGCTATAGTTCTGCCCATTCAGGAAAGTAAAAGGTTGGCAAATATCATTTTTATGATGAAATATTTAATTTTAATTTCATAAATTAAATAAATAGTTTTAGTCTGCTTTAGATAATTATTTTTAAGTTTTTAAAAATTCTGTGGACAGCCATATTGGAGACACTACCTTCCTGTGTTGTCTGTATAGAGAGGGTAGCTGATAAAAGTGGAGGTCAAGTATTACATTGACCAGGTAGTGAGAGAGTACAGCTTTTCTAGAGATCAGTGTGAAACCTGGAATACAAGGGTACTGGAAATAAAGATTATTACCTATTAATTGTGTTTCTGATTCTGCCCCTTTCAAAGTCAAAGCAGGTTTTATCTCCTGCATATTTATCTCTCTCTGCTTTAGCAGTGTTCAAGATGGTAATGCTACTTCCTGCTGCGTCTTAGCAGCAGCACAGGAGCTTGTTTATGTTTTTTACTGACAAACTTTAACCCTTTAGACCAGTGTTTCTCAACTCCAGTCCAAAAGACCCACCAACAGGCCATGTTTTTAGGATCTCCCACAGAATACACTGACAATAATGATATCACCTGTGCAATGCTGAGGAAATTGTAAAAACTTGACCTGTTGGTGGGTCTTGAGGACTGGAGTTGAGAAACACTGCTTTAGACTATGGTAGATTGCTGCTCTGCTGTTAAAACCCTCTCATCACCAATGTTCCTTTACCAGGCTCAGCTAGGAATAGTAGAACCTCCCAAAGCCAAAACAGAAAGCGGGAGCCTGAAGTTGGTTGTGAAGAATGTTATCAGCAGGAAAAAGGGGTTGAAGACCTGGAGAAGGACCTAGTTAGAAGTAGGGAGAAGTTTAACACAAGTCCAGATTTTGAGCTAATTATGCTCAAAATGCCACCTGGAACAGCTCTTTAAGGAAGGAGTGAGTGTGAGAGATGTTCGGGGCAGGTGAACAGAGATGGAAGGACAGGTTGTGAGCTCTACGGCTTGGCCCCCCAAAACTGTCCCTGCCCACTTGCCTGTCCAACCCTAGATGGCCTGTGGCAACTGGGCGACATTCTCTACACTGGTTAAGTGCAAAAAGAAGACGGACAAGACGTACAAACAGAAAAGAGTAGTCATGCAGACCGGATCAAAGGCCAGAGAGGGCAAATAAGTACCAAAACATGAGGTGAGACAAAAGTCAGAGGACAAGCAAAAGATCAAGGAACCGAGCAGATAATATTAATCTGCACACAACAGGTCAAGAAATTTTATTACCAGCAAGGGTGATCATAAAGGAGGAGTAATAAATAGGAAGCCAAAAAGTCATTGGACCGGCTCCCTGGCATCCTGGACAGAGACTAGAGGTGTCAGTCATCACATCCTAATTAACCCTAATTGACAGAAACAGCAGATGGGTGTGTCAAGAAACCAATTAACACAGCAGAGTGTCTATGGCTGTGTCAGACGAGTTTCAAAAGGGACCTTAAACAGGGCACCCCTTTGCCTTTATGCTGGGGGAGGGGATGCCGCGGGGCCCAAAATGGGTTCGATGTGACAGTGACTTTTCAGATGGGTTCCCAAACCGGGGAAAAGGGAACTAGGTGCTGAAAACCTGTGGGAGCCAGGACCAGAGGATAACTGTATGTATACTGCTGTTTGATGTTCCTGGTAGTAGGCTCAGGCTATGTTAGTGAGGGAACCTTAACAAGCTGTTGGGGATGAGACAACTTACAGGTTGTATTATATTTTTGCCTACTAAATTGTAAACTTTTTCTAAAAGATCTTTGGAGAATAAAATTGTCTAAGGAAAGAAATATAAGAGTAGGACTTATGTGAAAATACTTTGCTGTGTCAGAGTTTTTCTAACCCTGGAGACAGCGATCTTGAGAGCTAATTGGCCCCTGAGATGTCACATTAGATATCTAAAGTCACACATAAAATCAAAGCCTAAAAATTTATTTACATTTCATTTGGGCCCTTAAAAAGTGGGTTTTTTTGGGAAATTTTGGGGGGTTGTTGCAGTCATTTAGTTAACCTATAAAAGGAAAAATTTCCCTACAGGTTTTTGGGTTGGTACTTATTATGAAGGGTTGGCACAACAAGAATGACATACTCACAATTCATTGCCTAGAAACTCAAACCTACTTTACTGAGAAGCATTTCAAGCTTAAAAGGTTAAAAAAACCCTTTTATTTTTTGGTTAGAAAGGGCCCTAAGGGTTCTCAAATGAAGGCCCCAAATTGTGAAAAAACCCGTAAAGGCTGTTTTTGGGGGTGGTAATGATCACACACAGTTTTAGGGGCTCAATGATACACAACACAATATGTAATTCTAACCTTGACCCAAAAAGAATCATACCCATGGTCCTTTGGCCCCTTTTTTCAAGGGCAACCCTTGTTAAAAACTGTTTCTGAAAACCCCACTATCTCCACTTTTTTTTTGCCAAATTTCCCTACCCCCAAACCCAAAAACCTTTGGCCAAAATTTTGGGCTCTCTGGGCTGTCCTCTCCCGTTTACCGGGGCTGACCCCTCATGCTCTTTTTGGTAGATGTTTGGGAACTCTGGGCCCCTCGGGCACAAAGGGAATCCATGGGAGTAAAAAACCCCGATAAACTTGGTGGGAACTTTTTTATTCAAACAACACCGGATTTTTTAAAAAAAACTATAGGTTCCCCAAAGTATGAAAAGTCAGGCCCAAAAATTTACTTTTTTACCTAAGGCAAACCCGTCAAGCCCCCCTTCATTTTATATCGTGCGGAAACATGAGAGGGGTGTTCTGATTTGGTTTTCGTGGGGAACAAAGTGGTTTAGGGCCTAGACAGTTTTCATACATGTGGCCCATATTTTCTAACTTTTTTTGCTTTCCCAATCTGGGAGATTTTTTGCTTTGGGCCCCAAAAAACCCCTCTTCACTTTTTGGGGGACACCGATTTTTTGGGTATTTTTTGGGTTTAAAAAAACTCCTTTTCTGTGCTCCCGTTTGTGGGAGGGCTCCGGAAAAAATGGGAGTTTTTGGGGAAAGTAGCCTTTAAAACCCGGTCACACAACCATTTTTCTCACCCAAAAAAACCCCTCCGTTTCAGGGCTCCTTACTAGTTCCCCCCCTTCATATTCCAAAAGGCCCCAATGGTTTTCACAACAGGGGAATTTCCCCGTCACCAGAAAAGCAACTTTAAAGGGGGGTTTTTCAATATAA
>JAODAL010065925.1:0-17996 GCA_025379985.1 Phyllomedusa bahiana
AAATTTAATAAATTTTTTTTCAAGTCAGTAATAAAAAAATAAATTTTCACTTTTTAGAACAACGGAGAAAAACAATCTAAATAAAAAACAGGAATGTGCAATGAGGGAGTTAGTGGCCAATAAAGAAATAGTTATCAAAATGCCAGAAAAAGGGGGGAAAGTAGTGGTGATGAACAAAAGTGATTATAAAAGATCTGCCATGGAGATATCTATAATAAAATATTGGAAGACCCCTCAAATGTGTTTAAAAACATTTTAAAAAATTAGTACAGGAGGTAGTATATTTAGGAGTATATTTAGGAGAGAGTGGCAGAGTCTTTAGTAGGATAAACCCCAATCATCCCAATATTTCATGAGATGCCTAAATTTCATAAATCTAACACATATCTGCCTTTAAGACCCCTAATCTCGGGCACTTAAAGAACCCATTTGTGCACAGGTAGATGAATTATTGCAACCACTAGTCAACAGGGCACCTGGGTACATTAAAGATTCCAAAGAAGTTTTATCTATTTTTCAAAATTTTAAGTGGAAAGAGGATTATAAATGGTTGACATGTGATATCAGCGCCTTATACTCGTGCATACCACATGAGACAGGCCGAAGCGGCTGGCCTGGGCTGGGCACATAATCAGGAGCTCCCGCTGCACCTTCCAAGGAAACTTGAACATCTAAAAAAGAAAGAAATAAGTATGATCTCTCACGCATCCACGTTAACAGAGTACGTTAAGAATGAGCGAATCCCTCGTGGATTACGTAGTCCCCTTCAACCCATACTGATGCAGGATGATGCAGGCTACCGGGACAAATGGTACGCCATTAGTAATAATTATTCTATGGACCTGATGTACCTTACCATCAAACATCTACAGATTAACATCGAAAAGACAAACATGGAGATTGCCAACATAAAGACTACCTCTACAATAAAGTGTATACTTGGGTAGAGGATCGTTCCAAGGGTAGATTTTGGAGAAAAGATAGGAGTAAAAAAAGCCACTCAGAGGGAAGCAGCACTGAGTCGGAAGGTCCATCTGCTACGGCCCGGATGCAACTAAGATCTGTGACACGGAAGGATTCCAAAACATCTGATTTTTTAGACGAACAAAATCGCAACATAGATACAGACTCTGGAGGGAGTACTGGCAAAAGCCAGGTAGGAAAAAGACCCAGGAGAACCAAGAAATGAATAAAGATGACATGAGTGGACTGGCTATTAATCTATCAACAAAGGAATTTACGCAGGCACAAACCATGGTTATTAATAAGGGTCTAAACTTTGTCCCCACTAAGGACATCACTACATTTGATTTTTGTGTTGATTTTTATAGGCTTTGTAGGGCCATAAGATTGAAGATGTTTTTCTGCAATTCTGCACGCCCACTAAATTTGCACCCGGAAGTATCTAATAAAATTTCCAAAAAGAGTCAGTTTGACCCTGAGGTCAGTAACACGTCCCTGGAGGTTTTCCAGAGACTGGTTACCGATGAGGTAATGCAACAATGGGATAAATCTAAAAAGCATAAAGGGTGCAACCTTACTTTGCAGGAAAAAAACGCCACACAACAGCTGCAACAGGATAGGAGGATAACTGTCAAGAAGGCAGACAAGGGGGCGCCACTATTATCCAGGGTACAGAGAAATATATGAATGAAGCCATGTTACAGCTTTCAGACCCTACTGTATATAGGAAGTTAGATAGAGACCCGACCACTGAGTTTGCCAAAATTATTGAACATACACTTGAGGAAGGCTACCAGCAAGGATTGATTGATTTAAAAATGAAGAATATGCTCATTTGTCATAATCCTAGGATCCCGACACTATACTTAGTCCCAAAGGTCCATAAGTCCCTTACTAATCACCCGGGAAGACCCATCGTCTCGGGGATAGGTCTTTATTGGAACCATTGGCTACGTATATAGACTCCTTCTTACAAAAAATAGTGAAAAAAGATGCCCATTCATTAAGCGATACTGGACAATTCCTGCGCCTTATCAATAGTGTCACCGATGTCCAAACATGTCTTTTTTGCACATTAGACATCAAATCCCTTTTCACCAACATTCCATTGGAGGAAGAGATACAAGTGACTAGGGAGGCCCTCGGTACGGATCCAACACTGTCTAACTCCCAAATCAATTTCCTTATGAGTTTGCTTGAAATCGTGTTAACCAAAAACTATTTTAAATTTGGTGATGATTTGTACTTGCAGCTGCAGGGGACCTCCATGGGGTCTCCTGCAGCTCCAAGTTAGGCTAATCTCTTTATGGCCTCCATGGAGAAGAACGTAATTTTTACGTCCACAGGATACACTCAGGTCAAAACATGGTGTAGATATGTGGACGATATATTCGTCCTATGGGAGGGTACCATGGAGGATTTTTCCCAATTTGTGGTGTTCTTGAATGGGTTACATCCGTTAATTCAGTTCACTGCACATGTTGATGATTGTGTCATGCAATATATAGATGTAGAAATACGTAAGACCAGTACCGGTATTACAACTGACCTATATGTGAAACCCGCGGAGAAAAATAATATATTGCATAGGGATAGTTTTCATGCTCCCCAAGTGTTTAAGGGAATCCCTATAGGACAATACACAAGGGCTAGAAGAATATGCTCTACCGATGTGCTCTACTGGCGACAATGTAACATACTCACAGACAGATTCGTAAACAGAGGGTATGATAGGCAGTCATTGGAACAAATTGCCATAGAAATCAGAAATAAGGATCGAGATACACTCCTTAGTAAACGAAAACCAAAAAAGAGTGATAATAGATTGTCATATATCAGTACATATGATAATCACAGCCAGATTATTAAACAAGCTATCTTAAAACACTGGCATGTATTAACCTCGGACGAGAAAAAATGGTCGCATGTTTAAGGATAAGCCACGCTTCATATACAAAAAAGGTAGAACTATCGGTAACCAGATTATGTCCAGTAGACTAGGGACTGGATCACAGAAAAAACAGGTTTTTCTAGATCCTCAAAAAAAGGGGACATTTCTGTGCCTTAGATGTCAACATTGCAGTTCAATTATTAAAGGTCCCTATGTCACTCACCCGACAAAAGGGGATAAAATTGGTATAAAAGGAGCTTTTACCTGCGACACTAAAAATGTAATCTATTTATTAAAATGCCCATGCGATATGGGGTACGTTGGACAGACTGCACGTTCCATTAAAACTAGGCTTAATGAGCATCGTTCTAACATCAGGGTGACAGGTAGAAGCATAGGGGTGGAGAACTCTGATGGTAATAAGAAGAAATTTGGGGAGAGTACTGTAGCCAAACACTTTTTAGAATTTGGGCATACCGTATCTGATTTACGTTGGTGCATCCTGGAAGAGGTAATGGGGAGTGAAGGGTTAACGTCGGAGACACATCTCTTACGACGGGAAGCTTGGTGGATACACCACCTGAATACACTAGCCCCGGCAGGCGTGAATGAGACGCTCAGTCTCAAGGTATTTTTGTAGTGTATTTTAATTAGGTTTTAATTACTGCATGTGTAGGTATATAAAGTAAGGCTTGGATACGGCAGGGCACGCTTGAGAAAGGGGGAGGGATTCCTCCGAAACGTCGCGCGCCTGCGCGGACTGCCCGCCTGTCTATCGATGTGCTCTGAAGAATCAAGCCGTGCTATGCGGCAGCACTGAAAAGCTTTCTTTTGGACTATTGCCAAGTTTGTTGTAACGAACTGCCCGACCACATTGCTACTGACGCTGAACACGCAAGTAACCTTGTAACTTTGTTTACCAGGACTGTTGCTTTTTGTATACAATAAAATAGGTTTACATTACCCGATTGTGTTACTAAGTATGGAACCAAGGAGCCGCAGATCTCCTATGTAGGGTAATTAGTGGTCGTGACACACATGTTTATAAACTACCGCTTTATGCATAATTCATACCACATGAGTTGGCATTGGAAGTCCTGGCACACCATCTGTATACTTACAGTTGTTACACAGAGGAATTCAATTAATGCATAATCAAGATTGGGAGATGCCTGTTGAGACACAACTAATTTTGCTTTGATGGGGAGTTTTTTTCTACAAATAAGAGGCGCACCAATGGGGGCTAAATTTTCGCTCTCCCACATCAACCAGTACATGTCGTGTTAGGAGGAAAAACATATTTTTTGCATTAATAACCCCTATGGTCTGCACATACAGTGGTATGGCAGATTAATAGATGACATGTTATTGGTGTGGAACAATGAACACAAAATTCTTGAATTCATCAAATATAGAAATAATAACTTAAACTTGAAATTTACACACCATGCCTCCTACCACAATGTGTCCTTTTTGGATATCGGGTTGGAGTGGGACATTGTAAAGCAATATGTTAATGCCTCTCTAGATGGAAAAGCTACAGATTGCAACAATATTTTAAATGCCAAAAGTGACCATCCCAAACATACCATTTAGGCCATACCCCTTGCCTTGTACAGCTTGTACAGATTACAAAAAATATAAGGAACAGGCAAATAAAGCAAGAAACAGATTATAAGAGAGAGAATTTTCCGAATGGACAAAGAAAATCATAGATACAAAAAATATACAATCTCTTCTAGATAACAAAAAAGATGGGAAGTCAAATACATCAAATAACATTGCTTTTTCCACCACTTACAATAAACAATACAAACAGATCAATTCAATAATAAGAAATAACTTGGCCATAGTAGAACAGGACCTTGTATTGTCTAATTAATTGAGTCAGGGCTTCAGATATGTATCCAGAAGAGGACACTGCCTGGGTTCCTGTTTGTCACCCAGTTTATTTACAAGCAATGCTAAAAGCACCAACACACATTAGCTGAAAACAAGAGGAAGCTGCGGATGTGGTAACCCTTGGTTGCTCAGTGTGTAAATATAATAAAAAAATGATGTGTAAATATTGTATGTCTGTCCAGTTTAACATTATATAAATTGTAGCAGTGAATTTGTAGTCTACTACATTAAATGCAGTGACTGCAATAAAAAATACATAGGATGTACCACAAAAACCTTAAGGTTATGTTATTATGTTATTTCTGAACATATATAGGACATACAGAAGGATAACGTAGGACATTTGTCGGGTGCATCTAGACATTCAGGGACCAACATGAAGGAAATCTGTCCACTTTTTTGGGATAGAACATATTGTTAACCCAGTTAGCAGGGGTGATCGAAAGACATTGTCTTACAGTGAGAAGCCTTTTGTGTATTAATGCTAAATATCCCAATGGTATAAATAATAAAAACAACCTCTGGTATATATATAAAAATAAGGTAAATGCAAAATCTGTCACACAACACAAGTTAAAATAGTCATTTTCACAAATAGCCCCATAAAGATCATTTAGTGTTAACTTTTAAATATGGTGCCAACGAATCAGAGGTAAATTCAGACAGATATATGCCAGACGTCTCTGGTATCTTACCAATGGCAGGTTTGAGGCATTGGTGGTGTTTATCACTCCAGCCACAGGAGGTTGGAGACACCCGATGATAGTGGGAGCGGAAGATCGGGTTTTCCATGCTGTGCATGTCAGAGGCAACAACAAGTTTCTAAGGTAACCGTATCATCAAACAAAACTTAAAAAGCAATTCCCACACGGTGTTATAAATATAAGGACACAATGTTGCTATTTATTAACAATAGAAATAGACAAGTACTATAAATAAATACATACAAATAAAAGGTAAGCAACAATGTAGTTTCGTAATATAAAAATAATTTTTATTTATTTTGCTGTGTCGTGAAGGTAACCACGAGACTTATCTTGTTGTCTAGAGATGTATTTGAATTGTACATTTGGCCTTATCTAATACTGTGGCTATTTCTCCTTTATTTTGCCGCCTTGTGTTAATTTATCATTTTGTTTGTATTATTTAGAGATATCATCCACAATAGGGGTTATTTTGTATTGTATTTTAATTGGTATTTAATAAAAGTCATAGTTTTATTGGGGTTTTTTTCATTCTGGGATAGTATTTAGTGCTCTGATAATTTTGAGAATAATTTGGCAGTGAATTTTTTTTTTTTTGTAACCAAAACGCAATATAATATAATATAATATAACATTTTTTAGTAGAATCTCTCCAGCATAGGGTTAAACTAACACATGACATGATTTAAAATTAGGTATGTTCACACAGGCATCCTTAACAAAAGGAAGGACACGTATCAAAAATGGTTTAACGTGACAGGTGCACCTTTTTGTTTTAAAATGAGCACACAAACCAGCAGCAGACACCAACAAATACGGCTATGCCTGAAACGCACCTGCTGATGATCCTGGTGCTATGAATTGTTGCATTTTTAATATGAAGAAATAAAGAAGCTAACAGGTTTTAATCATATAAATTTTGATTCTTCATGGTGCTGAGGCAATCCTTTCATGCATTCAAGATTTCTGAAATACTCTGTGGGTCCACAGAGTTCTGCTGCTGTGCACCAACGCCTAAAGGATAAGAAATCCGTACATTTGGGCAGGGCACCTGCATGTCCATGATACAGAGACTTTTCCCTCTGTCAACCATCTAGATGTTGTGGTGTTATTGACTGCAGAATGAAAGGGGTCACAAATGGATAGTATTAGAGCTTGTTGTACATCTCACTGCATATGGTGCAGGCACAGCTTCTCAGCCTGCACCTTGCCTGAGAGTTTTGCCAACTCCTCTAGGAGCCTGTGAGGACACTTCTTTTTCCAGGAGTCTCTCAGAGCTCCAGGAAAGTTGCCAAGTCTGTTACTGTAGATAAGCTGGTTAACTAGTGGTGAGACACCTTGGGAAATATTGCTGAGTTAGGGCATGTCCCCACGGTACGGTTCTTCAGCCGGTTTTTCAGCCGGTTTGTGGTTTTTCAGACCGCCTAAAAAACCGGCTGAAAATGAGCACAATTGTGCTCTATGGAAAACCCATGCAGCAGTCCCCACTGTACGGGTTTTCCGTCGGGCGGTTTTGCTGCCCGCGGTCCGCCCGCAAAACATTGAGCAAACACATTCTTCCGTCCGGTTTTCAGACGGAATCTGTGCTTCTCAATGAGAGGGGGGAGGGTGCAAAACAGGACAAATACCGGCAGGTATTTGTCCTATGCCGTGGGGATGCGCCCTTAGTGCTTGCAAAAGCCCAAAGTTGGAGTACTCAGCTAACAGTGAGTGAGTGCTTTCCCTCAAACCTATTGACAGGTCTGCCCATCGAAGGTTAGTAAAGCGAGTAGAAAGGTGGGGCTCAGAGGTACACTAATTAGATTAGTGTGTTTGTGTACCTCCTGCGTAAGCAGTAAAGGTTGTGTGTTGCACTGTGATCAGCAAGCAAGTGAGAACCTGTGTGAAAGATATAGCTACAACATACAGTTGTTACTAGTGTTGAGCGATTACGTTGGCCATCGACATCGGTCGATGGTCGATAGTCGACCATCATCGACAAGATATTCGATGGTCGATGGTAGATTATGATCGATGACCATTAAAGTCTATGGGAGAGCAACAACACCTTCATTCTTACACCCAAACAGGGCTGGAGAAGCTGGAATTAACATCCACAACAGTCAAATGGATACGTGCTACATCTTAGACAACACACTTAGTTTATAAAAGCCACAGAAAAAAAATCACACACCATTCACTATCCCTGTCTTGCACCACAGCATGACCCTTAAACCTGCATCACCCACACATTAAAAAGTGCCAGAAGGCAGTATGATTTGAACCATCATTTTACTTGAACTGGACATTGAATATCCCTGTCCTGGAACGCAGCATGAGCCCCAAACCTGCATGACCCCAGATTAAAAAGTGCCGGAAAAAGGAGTCTTTCAACCACCATTTTAGTTTCACTGGACATGTACTATACCTGTCCTAGGCCACAGCATGAGCCCCTAACCTGAATGAGCCCAGATTAAAAAGTGCCGGAAAAAGGAGTCTTTCAACCACCATTTTAGTTGAACTGGACATTGACTATCCCTGTCCTGTACCACAGCATGAGCCCCAAACCTGCATGACCCCAGATTAAAAAGTGCCGGAAAAAGGAGTCTTTCAACCACCATTTTAGTTTCACTGGACATTGACTATACCTGTCCTAGGCCACAGCATGAGCCCCAAACCTGCATGACCCCAGATTAAAAAGTGCCGGAAAAAGGAGTCTTTCAACCACCATTTTAGTTGAACTGGACATTAACTATACCTGTCCTGGACCGCAGTATGACCATTAAACCTGTCTGACCCTCAAATTAAAAAGTGCCGGGAAAAGGAGTCTTTTAACCACCATTTTAGTTGAACTGGATATTGACTATACCTGTCCTGGACCGCAGTATGACCATTAAACCTGTCTGACTCCCAAATTACAAAGTCCCGTTAAAAGGAGTCTTTCAACCACCATTTTAGTTTCACTGGACATTGACTATACCTGTCCTGGGCCACAGCATGAGCACCCAACCTGCATGACCCCAGATTAAAAAGTGCCTGAAAAAGGAGTCTTTCAACCGCCATTTTAGTTTCACTGGACATTGACTATACCTGTCCTGGGCCACAGCATGAGCCCCAAACCTGCATGACCCCAGACTAAAAAGTGCCGGAAAAAGGAGTCTTTCAACCACCATTTTAGTTTCACTGGACATATACTGTCCCTGTCCTGGGTAGCGCTTGCCCCTCCGTATGAGTGCGGACCAATTGAGCTTCACTTGGAAATACTGGTGGTTAACGCTCCTGTTCCACCCAGGTGCCCTTTTTCTTGGCATTCTTTTTCTCATTTTACTCAACGTGCTGGAGGAAATTGTCTCTGTACTTTGTTCTCTGTCCGTGCTCCATACAACATGTCCTCTGAATAACCTACATCTGGTTAAGTTTTCCAGTACCTCCCTTGTACAATTCAGAGGAATTTTTTTACCAGCTATTTTGTACATGCAAGTTTTTTAGTAGTTTAATTCTAGAAAACACATTTTTAAAATAGGATGGAATCCCACCATGTCTTTGTTTCTCTTTTTTAATTGTATTAAATGGGTTGTCTCAATACAGGGATTGATAGCTCAGTTAAAGATCTTGCAAAAACAAGTCATTTTGCAATATGTGTCCATTAACAGTGTCCTACCTATTCCTGTTTCTGACAGCACCATCACCCTTGAGCCACTCTTGACAATTGTGAAGAACAAATGTCTGTTAGAAACAACATTTTTTATAATAGGACCTGTAGTATAGCTGCATGTCACAGCAAAATGCCCCCAAAAATTCAAAGCATGACCCTTGAGCCACTTTGGACAATTGTGAAGAACAAATGTCTGTTAGAAACAACATTTTTTTATAATAGGACCTGTAGTATAGCTGCATGTCACAGCAAAATGCCCCCAAAAATTCAAAGCATGACCCTTGAGCCACTTTGGACAATTTTGAAGAACAAATGTCTGTTAGAAACAACATTTTTTTTATAATATGGCTTGTAGTATTGCTGCATTTCAAAGCAGCATGACCCAAAAAAATATAAAAATGACTTCTCAGCCACTGTTAAAAATTGTGAGGGAGAAATGCCACTTAGAAGCCACATTTCTGTTCCAAAGGACCATGATTATTGCTGTATCTCACAGCAACATGACCCCAAAAAATTATAAATATGACTTCTTAGCCACTATTAAAAATTGTGAGGGAGAAATGCCACTTAAAAGCCACATTTCTGTTCCAAAGGACCATAATTATAGCTGTATCTCACAACAACTTGACCTCAAAACCATTGACAATGCGAAAACTTCTAAAGATAAAGTGAGTAAATGGAATACGGTGTTGTCATGAAACCTGCTGTCTTTTACAGTCTCCTCACAGCAAAACCAGCAAAATGAACTGTTGGGAAAAGAGAATAAAAATTGCAGTAAGAAATGATCATTTTAAAAAAAAGTTTTCAAGAGGACCATTTCTGTTTGAAGAGGAATGTGAAGTAGACCGGCAACTAAATCGGTGACCTCGGCAATTGGGGCCACAACATCATCAAGATCCATGCCTTGATTCATCTTGTTTGAAAGTCAAATGATCCACTTATCTGTTGAAAGCCGGATGCTTTTGTCTGTAATGACTCCTCCAGCTGTGCTGAAGGTCCGCTCAATATGACGCTGGCTGCGGGGCAGACAACACCTCTATGGTGTGGTGAGCGAGCTCGGCCATTCGTCCATTTGGATACCGAGTAGTCTATTGGGTACGGAACAATTACAAAATGATCGTTGTTGAGACGCTGTTAGTCGTGCACCATGTTCTTAAGCTGGTCTCTGTGTGTGTTGGATTGTGCCCTGCATTGCATCCGTCCGACGGTTTTGCTGCCGGGCGGTCCGCCCCCCGCAAAACTTATGAGCCCAAACACATCTATCGTCCGGTTTTTCAGACGGAATCTGTGCTTCTCAATGAGAGGGGGGAGGGTTCAAAACAGACAAATACCGGCAGGTATTTTGTCTATGCCGTGGGGATGGCTCCCTTAGTGCTTGCAAAAGCCCAAAGTAGGAGTACTCACAAACATTTGAGTGAGTGCTTTCCCTCAAACCTATTGAACAGGTCTGCCCCATCCCGAAGGTTAGTAAAGCTGAGTAGAAAGGTGGGCTCAAGAAGGTACACTAATTAGATTAGTGTGTTTGTGTAGCCTCCTGCGTAAGCAGTAAAGGTTGTGGTTTGCACTTTGATCAGCAAGCAAGTGAGAACCTGTGTGAAAGTATAGCTACAACAACAGTTGTTACTAGTGTGAGTCGATTACTTTGGCTCATTCAACATCGTCGATGGAGTCGATAGTCGACCATCATCGACAAGATATTCGATGGTCGATTGGTAGATTTTAATTGATCGATACCATACAAAGTCTATGGGAGAGCAACAACACCTTCAGTCTTACACCCAAACAGCTGGAGAAGCTGGAAATTAACTCCACAACAGTCAAATGGATAGTGATACATCTTAGACAACACACTTAGTTATAAATAGCCACAGAAGAAAAAATCACACACCAATTCACTATCCCCATGTCTTGCACCACAGCATGAACCCTTAACCCTGCATCACCCACACATTAAAAAGTGCCAGAAGCAGTAAGATTTGAACCACATTTTTACTTGAACTGGACATTGAATATCCCTTCCTGAACGCAGTCATGAGCCTCCCAAACCTGCAATGACCCCGAGATTAAAATAGCCGGAAAAGATTCTTTCAACCACCATTTTTAGTTTCCACTGGACATTGACTATACCTGCCTAGGCCACAGAACATGACCCCTAACCTGAATGATCCCAGATAAAAAAGTGCCGGAAAAAGGAGTCTTTCAACCACCATTTAGTTTGAACGTGGACATAGACTATCCTGTCCTGTACCACAGCATGAGCCCCAAAACCTGCAAGGCCCCAGATAAAAAGTGCCCGGAAAAAGGAGTCCTTTTCAACCACCATTTAGTTTCACTGGACTTGACCTAAACCTGTCCTAGGCGCAAGCATGAGCCCCAAACCTGCATTACCAACAAGATTAAAAATGCCAGAAAAAAGGAGTCTTTCAGCCACCATTTTTAGGTTTTGGAACTGGACATTAACTATACCTTTCCTTGAAACCGCAGTATTACCATTTAAACCTGTCTGACCTCAATTAAAAAGTGCCGGGAAAAGGCGTCATTTAACCACCAATTTTAGTTGAACTGGATATTGACTATACCTGTCCTGACCGCAGTATGACATAAAAAACATGTCCTGACTCCAAATTAAAAAGTCCCGTTAAAAGGAGTTCTTTCAACCACAATTTTTAGTTTCACTGGACATTGACAATACTGGTCTGGGCCACAGCATGATCACCCACCTATTGGCATGGACCCCAGATAAAAAGTGCCCTGAAAAAGGAGTCTTTCACCGCCATTTTAGTTTCACTTTGGACCATTGACTATCCTGTCCCTGGGCCACAGCAATAAGCCCCAAACCAGCATACCCCAGACTAAAAATTGCACGAAAAAAGGAGTCTTTCAACCACCATTTTAGATTCACTGGACATTATACTGTCACCTGTCCCAGGTACGCTTTGCCCTTCCGTATGAGTGCGGACCAATTGAGCTCACCTTGGGAAATAACTTGGTTGGTTGAACGCTCGCTGGTTCACAACCGCAGTGCCCTTTTTCTTGGCATTGCTTTTTCTCATTTACTCAACGTGCTGGAGGAAATTGGTCTTTCTGTACTTTTTTTCTCTGTCCGTGCTCCATACTCCATGTCCTCTGAATAACTACATCGGTCAAGTGCTCCCTGTACCTCCCCTTGTACAATTCAGAGGAATTTTTTTTACCAGTTTATTTTTGTACATAAAGTTTTTATAGTTTAAAATTCTAGAAAACAATTTTAAAATAGATGGAATCCCACCATGTTCTTTGTTCTCTTTTTTTTTTATTGTATTAGAATGGTTGTCCTTCAATACAGGGATTGCTAGCTATGTTTAAAGATCTTGCAAAAACAAGTCATTTTGGCAATATGTGTCCATTAACAGTGTTCTACCTATTCCTTTTTCTGATACACCATCACCCTTGATCCAATATTGACAATTGTGAAGAACAAATGTCTGTTAGAAACCAAATTTTTACAATAGGTACCTGTAGTACAAGCTGCATTTCCACAGCAAAAATTGCCCCCAAAAATTCAAAACATGACCCTGAGCCACTTTTGACAATTGTGGAAGAAGCAAATGTCTGTTAGAATACAAAACATTTTTTTAGAATAGGACCTTTAGTATTGTTTTGGTTTTTGTTTCTGAGGGAAGAAATGCCACTTAAAAGCCACATATTCTGTTCCAAAGGACCACTCTATTATTGCTGTATCTCACAAACAATGACCACAAAAAATTATAAAAATGACTCCACACACTGTTAAAAATTGTGAGGGAGAAATGCCACTTAAAACCCACATTTCTGTTCAAAGACCATGATTATTGCTGTATCTCACAGCATACATGACCCCAAAAAATTATAAATATACTTTCTCAGCCACTATTAAAATTGTGAAGGAGAAATGCCACTTAGAGCCACATTTCTGTCCAAAGGACCATAATTATAGCTGTATCCACAGCACCATGACCTCAAACCATTGACAATGCAAAACTTCAAAAGATAAAGTAAGTACAAGGAATACGGTGTTTGTCATTAAACCTTGCTGTCTTTTACAAGTCTCCACACCACAAAAACCAGCAAAAATGAACTGTTGGGAAACTGAAATAAAAATTGCAGCAAGAAATGATCTTTTTAAAAAAACATTTTTTCAAGAGACCATTTTACTGTGAAGTAGAAGAAGAAATAATTTAAGAAGACCGGCAACTAATCGGTGCCCTCGGCAATTGGGCCACAACATCATTAGTAGATCCATGCCTGATTCTCTAATCACTTCATGAAAGTCAAACGATCCAACATTATCTATAGGAAAGCCGATGCATTTGTCTGTAATGACTCCTCCAGCTTGTGCTGAAGGTCTGCTCAGATATGACGCTGGCTGCGGGGCAGTACAACACCGTCTATGGTGGTGCGAGCGAGCTCGGCCATTCGTACCATTTTTGATACCCAGAAGTCTATTGGGTCCGGAACACATACAAAAACATCGGTGTTGAGACGCAGATGTCAATGCACCATGATCTTAAGCTGGTCTCTGTGTGTTGTGATGTGGTGCCCGTGCATTGCATGCGTTTGGTGAGGAGTAAACAAAGAGTGCCATAGTCCCTATTAGTCTTCCTGCACCTTGCCTGCTGCTGCTGCTGCTGCCTGCTACATCGGCTACTTGGCACTCTAACTGCTGTCACGTCCTGACGTTGTTTCCACCACCTGTGACATTTGAAGAACGTGAAGCAGACGCTAACTAACAGAAGTCTCCAGTTTTGATCATTACAGCAAAGTCTCCATTTCTCAATTTATACTCTCTATTTGGTGGTGGAAGGAAAGTGCTGAATTTTGTTTTGTACCGGGGATCCCAGGAGGGTGGCCACGCCATTAACTGTTGTTCATTTTATGGCCTTAATCTGAGGATCATGTTGGAGGGAAATGGAGCATCCAAGCACTCATGTGAGAAATGAGCTTGATTTCCCAAGCCTTCTGGGTCGAGGGCACTAGCAAACTGAACTTCCTCATCTCCTCCCTGCCTCATATTCCGCGCCCAACCTCTTTCCAAGGCAGGACGTCGGTAACCGTCGGTGTCTATGAATACACCCCGCTCCTCATCCTTCCTCCTCCCGCTTCCTCCGGCACAGCTTCAACACAGCCGCGTGACTTGAGCCTCAGATGATGCACCCTGAGAAGCTGATGTGCCCCCTTGCACTAGCCCTGGACCCCGAACCATTGCCTAATGAAGACCGAAAAATTGAAAAACTGTCGGGCCTTGTGTATTCGACGGAAATAAAGGCTCCGTGTCCGCATCTGTGTCCGTCTCCTCCGTCGCTGGCGGGACCTCAGGTTTTAGAGTGTCCAACGATCGTTCCAGAACTAAGATCACCACAATGCTCATGCTGACAAGGGCATCGTCCGCACTGACCATTTTTGGTGGCTTCTTCAAAACTGGCAAGGATGGTGCAGAGCTCTTTCACCTGCCTCCACTCTCGGTGGCTCAACACCCCGAGGCCCGCACCGCTGCTTGTCAGGCCAGTGTCACTTGTACTGCGTATTGGCATTGCGCTGCTGCCACAATCGCTGGAGCATTGAGCGGGGGGGGAATTCCAGTGTGTTGCCACGTCAACAATGAGACGGTTGACGGGGAGGCCGAGCCAGGCGGGACGAAGCAGGGTGCGAACGGCGGAAGTGCGAACTCAGACCTCGAGCCTTCTTCAGCAGGCAGTCCAGACCCGGGTAGCGCTATAGAAATTTCTGGACGACGAGGTTCATAAACATGTGCCAGGCAAGGGATGTACTCCAGCCTACCGATCTTAAGGGGGGCCACAGATTTCGCCCCGTTATCGCACACCACCTTGCCTGGCACAAGGTTCTTGTCACCCAGCCAGCGCTCGTTCTCGTTGCGGAGAGCCGTCCACAGCCCCTAACCTTTATGTGACGGCCCTCCAAGACAGATTAATTTCAACACGGCCTGGTTCTTTTGGGCACGTGATGCCACCAGAGGACCTTGGGGGAAAGAGCCCTGCACCATCCCTGCGGTTTTGAAGAGCGTGCGCCAAGCCTGAGAGGGCCCCCGTCACCCCCAAGACATCCACCCACTCACCCATTTAGCTGTCACAGAGACATAGTGGCCTTGGCTGTGCTTACTAGTCCATGTGTCGGTGGTGAGATGGACTTTTCCGAACACAGATGCAGACAACGTGCTTGAAATTTTAGATGACACGTGGCTGGCCAGGGCAGGGACGGTTTTTTTTTGGCAAAGAAATGCCTGCTCGGCATCTGGTATTGGGGGCAGGCAAGGGCCATGATGTGGCGGAACCCATCTGTGTCCACCAGACGGAAAGGCAACATTTCCAAGGCCAAAAGCCTGGCAATGCCGACATTCAGGCTTTTGGCTTTGGGATGGTTTCGGTTAAAGTGTTTCTTCTGCTCCCAAACCTGGAAGAAAGAAGGCTGGCTGCTAGACTGGCCGCTGTACGGCATGCAGGTCATCAAACTGGCGGGAGGAGAAGGGGTAGGATGGGTCTCTGGTGGTGCAGGTGCTACTCGGGCGACGGTGGAGGCTGAAGCAGTGGATGATCCCTGATCATGACTCTGAGAGACATGGGCAGCTGAGGAACGCTTGGTGGTGGCGGAGGAGGAGGAGGAGGAGACAGAGGGTGTGACAGTGGTTGAAAGCCCGGCGTCGGTCTGGCCTTTTTTGGCCAAGTGTTGCCTCCATTATAACTCATGCATTCGCTGCATGTGACTAGACATGGTGGTGGTGTTAAACACCTAAGATTCTTGCCTCTACTGATGCGTTTACGGCAAAGGCGGCATATGACATCGCTGGGTGAATCAGAGGCTTGCTCAAAGAAGGCCCAGGCTTGAGAGGTCCTGGACCTTTTTGACGGCGATAAGTGAGGAGTGGGGTTTCCGCTGACCGTGGCTGGCGGAATCATATCAGCGGACTTGTGCGACCGCCCTCTCCCTTTTTGAGGCGGGACTCGTATTGACACTACCCCATCGTCTTCCTCCTCGTCCAGTGATGAAGCGCTCGCAAGCAAATTCTGCGGAAAAGACCATGATGGATCCGCAATGTCGTCATCATCATCATCATCAACACAGGTGACTTGGTCGTCCTGACTTTCTGCATCCAGAGTTGCGGGCTGCAAGTAAGAGTGACTGCAAGGCGTTGCCGACCGCCCGGGATTTTTGCCGATTGACCGGCTTCCTTCTCCTCCTCTGATGGCATCAGTAACTGGGCGTCAGAGCAGACAAAATCATCCTCTTCGGCCTCTTGATCTTTAACATGCCTTCTGACCCCAACCGCATTTTGTCATCAAAGAGGTCTTCAGAAAATGGATTATCCACAGTGGTGGGTACACGAGTTGACATTTGGGCTGCCTTCGCTTCATGTTGGACGGATGCTGACGATGCTGATGACGACATTTGTGGCCGTGACTGGGAGGACGAGGAGGTAAGACTGCTGGATGCAGGTTGCATTAACCACTGAAGAATAGATTGGCAACGCTGTTTGTTACTGAGATTCACAGGGCCCTGACCCAGCGATGACAGGCCTGATGGTCCTGCAACCGAAGATTCGCTGGCATGCGTGTTGTCCCCAGCACTGGAAGGAGCACCTTCTCTCGTACTTCTACCTCCATGTCCTACCCCCCTCTTTGCTCGCTTACCACCTGAATTTCGCTCCATGTTCAGAAAGATAAAAATTTGAGAAGGTATGGAAGAGTTTTGGAAAGTCTCTTATTAAAAGACGGCAAATCACAGCTATTCTCAAATCCCTAAAATCAAAACAAAATTGCTGGATTCAAATTTAAGTGCAAGGTACCTCTATCAACAAAGCTGGACTGACCAAAAGTGAAAAAAACACCTATCTGAAATGTATACGGATAATAAACGGTATTTTTGGCACCTATCAATACACCTGTGGTGACTACAAAATTTCTGGATTCAAATTTAACTGCAAGGTGGCTCTATCAACAAAGCTGGCCTGCGCCAAAGTGAAAAAAACATGTATCTGAAATGTATACGGATAATAAAAGGTATTTTTGGCACCTATCAATACACCTGTGGTGACTACAAAATTGCTGGATTCAAATTTAAGTGCAAGGTACCTCTATCAACAAAGCTTGACTGACCAAAAGTGAAAAAAACACCTATCTGAAATGTATACAGATAATAAAAGGTATTTTTGGCACCTATCAATACATCTGTGGTGACTACAAAATTGCTGGATTCAAATTTAACTGCAAGGTGGCTCTATCAACAAAGCTGGCCTGCGCCAAAGTGAAAAAAACACGTATCTGAAATGTGTACGGATAATAAAAGGTATTTTTGGCACCTATCAATACACCTGTGGTGACTACAAAATTGCTGGATTCAAATTTAAGTGCAAGGTACCTCTATCAACAAAGCTTGACTGACCAAAAGTGAAAAAAACACCTATCTGAAATGTATACGGATAATAAACGGTATTTTTGGCACCTATCAATACACCTGTGGTGACTACAAAATTGCTGGATTCAAATTTAACTGCAAGTTGGCTCTATGAACAAAGCTGGCCTGCGCCAAAGTGAAAAAAACACGTATCTGAAATGTATACGGATAATAAACGGTATTTTTGGCACCTATCAATTTACCTGTGGTGACTACAAAATTGCTGGATTCAAATTTAACTGCAAGGTGGCTCTATGAACAAAGCTGGCCTGCGCCAAAGTGAAAAAAACACGTATCTGAAATGTATACGGATAATAAAAGGTATTTTTGGCACCTATCAATACACCTGTGGTGACTACAAAATTGTTGGATTCAAATTTAAGTGCAAGGTACCTCTATCAACAAAGCTTGACTGACCAAAAGTGAAAAAAACACCTATCTGAAATTTTATAACGGATAATAAAACGTTTTTTGGCAC
>JAODAL010065926.1:0-17995 GCA_025379985.1 Phyllomedusa bahiana
TAATTTTCAGCCATTTAAGGCTGGCCTTTTCCCCAAACCAAAAAGGGGGGGGGGGGTTGTTTACCCACGATCCAGTCCTGGTTCAAAACCCCGGTAATGGGTGGGATCTGGAGCACCTTTTAAAGGCCTCCTCAACAGGAGATCAGGGGCGGGGCTGCTATTCAAGGGGGGAGCACAGTGGAACCAAGGGAAGGGCCCCCTTGCCCCCCCAGAGGCTTGGGGAAACCGGAAACCCTAATAACTGCAAGCAAACCTTGTTGTTGTGCTTTAGGCACAAGCCCCGGAAATTTAGGGCCCAAAAGATATAAGTTTATTAAAATTCCAGAAAGGCCTGAGGTTTATTTTGTGTTGGTTTTTTTGGGTACTAAATTTGCCTTTTTCTGTGGCCGAATAAAGCTGGCCCGAGGGCCAAAATTTTTAAAAAAACCTGGTGTCGGGGTTCCCTCCGTTTCCAAAAAACGGCGATCCAGTGGGGCAAAAACCCCCCGACGGCCCAGGCGGGCCCAAATTTGAGTGAACGTTACAATATAATAAAAAAAATAATATATTGGGAAATATATAATATATATATAAATAATATAAATATATTTTAAAAAATATATTACCAAACAGTCCTGACTTTTTCCCTTTCTGCCTTTAAAACTGTCCCCAAATTACGAGGAGACTTTTTGGGGGTTTTTGCCATTTTAAATTCCCTTTTTCTACACAATAGTGGGCTGTGGAAAAGACAATTCCACATTCCCCACAGCAAATTTAAGTGAAAAAAGAGTTGAAATCTTCTTAACGGGGACAGACAGCAAACAAATGTAAAAAACCCCTCCCTGCACAATCCAAAACGAAAAGAAAACCCTTTTGTTCTGGAGTTGCCCTTTAAAAAAATATACCTGTTTTTCCGACTTACATACAAATTCAACTTTAAAAAACAAACCTAAAGTCCCCCCGCCTTTTTCGGGAAACCCGAGGACTCCTTTGTAAGTATGTTAAAAATAAACTCACCCCCCACTTTATTAGGTACACCTGTCCCCCCCTGGGTCGTTAACCCCTTCATTTCTAATCAGCCAATCCAAGGCGGCAAATCATTTCATTTAGGCATGGGAGACAAGGTCAAGACAAACTTTCCTTCAGTTTAAAAAAAGGCATCAGTAAGGGGGAAAAAAGTGATTTGATTGCCCTTTTAACGTGGCAAGGGGTTTTTGGTTTTTCCCGAAGGGCTGGTCTGAGTATTTCAGAAACTGCTGATTTTCCTGGGAATTTTTACAAAACAACCCCTCTAATTTTTTTCAGAGAAATGGTCCTGTGGGCGAAATGCCTTGTTTATGCCAGAGGCAAAGGAGAAAAGGGCAACTTGGGTTTGAGCTGATAGAAAAGGGAACATTTTACTCAAATAAGGGCCCCCCGTTACAACCAAGGGGAGGCCCGAAGAGCATCACTGAAAAGCACATTAAACCCAACTTTTTTTGGGCAGAAGGGCTACAGCACTAAAACCAAAAACCCGGGGGCCCCCTCCCTTTCCCTAAGAACAGAAACGAGGGTCCCCAAATTTGGCCCCAAACCAAACGAAATTGGAAAAGTAGAAGATTGGGAAAAAAAATTTCCTTTTTGATGAGTCCTTTGTTTCTGCTGCCACATTCGGGTGGTTTGGGGCAGAAATTTTTGGGGTCAACAACATAAAAGCATGGGTCCATCCTGCCTTTATCAACGGTTTTAGGGTGGTGGTGGTGGTCATGGTGTGGGGAAAAATTTTCCTTTTGGGACTCTTGGGGCCCCCTTTGGAAAAAAAAGTTGGGGGGGGGGGGGGGGGGGTTAAAAAAAAAAATTTTGGGGGGGAATTTTTGGGGGGTTGGGGGGGGGGGGTGTTGGGGGGGGTTTTTTTGGGGGTTTTTGGGGTGTTTTTGTTTTTTTTTTTGGGGGGGGGGGTGGTTTTTTATTATAATTTAAATTAAATATTTTTATTATTTAATTTAAAAAAATTTTTTTTTTATTTTTTTTTTTAAATTTTTTATATTTTTTTTAGGGGTGTTTTAATTATATATTATATATTTTTATATATATAAAATATACCAAAAAAAGAAACAAATTGAAATTACACGCATATATATGTACACACATTTACATATTGCGCACACATACAAATTACACACATATATACACAAATGAATCACTATATGTACACTTTACATACAGATAAATAGACAATACACATGTATACACTTTACACTTCCCCCCCTATATTTTTCTCTTTCCCCCTTTATTTCAGAAACGAATTCACATAGGGGAGCCCCGGGGGACCAAATTTCTGGGGTCTTAGATTGGCTCCCTCTCTTGTCCATCCCAACTAATGACTTTTAAGGGGTTTTACTTTACGCTGAAAAAAAAGTCCCTAAACCCATTAATTTTTGCAAAACAGGAAACCATTATTGCCACTTTAAGTGGTACAAAAGCACAATGAGTACAGTCAATCTCTAGAAGAGGTATCAACTAGATGAGTTCTTGGTGGGCAAAGTCTTTTGAACAACAGAACAAAAAGCTTTTTTGGGAAATTTAAAAAATTTTTTGTGTTGTGTTTTTTTTTTTACTTTTTAGCCCTAACCAGGGATTTAAACCAAACCCAGGAAAGGCACGTTTCCGGTTTTCCCCGTCTGTTTAATGCAGGGTTAATTTACGCTGTAAAATACACAATCAAAGGGGCTTTAAGGGTGGTAATAAATTATCCCTGTCTTCTCAAAGAAGAGCCTAGCAAACCCTTTATAGCCCCCTCTTCACCTGCCCAAACTTTATAATTATTTTGCAGCTGGGGCCTTTTCTTCATGGAAATTTCATTATGTGCAGCTTCCCCTCTCTGCAAGGGCGTTCCCCCTTTTTGCAGCTTCGCTCTCCGCATGGGCGTTTTCCATGGTGTTTTAAAACAGCGTTATGCCCCGTTCGGGGGGGGAAAAAAAACGGGGAGGCCAAACACTTTAACAGAGTTGAAGAGGAAGGTGAGTGTAGGTGTTTTTTTATATTGGGCAATAGCAGCTTAGTATTTCATTTTATATGAACCAGACAAGACCTTTAATTCAATGAATACTGTTTGCATTAGTTGTATTCTAATTTTCATACAGCTCATTATTTTAACTAAGATTGCATTTAAAACTTTTATCTAAACCAAAAATTAAAATTTTAAGGTGACATGAAATAAAGAAGTGAGTTCCTTTCTTTAAAATAAGGTTTGGGAAAATTCCTTTTTTAAATCCCTTCACACAATTCCCCTTTTTGTAATGTTTTGGGGAAAAACCAAAACTAGTCCCCCCTTTTAAGTTAAATTTTTGCAGGTAATTTTACTTAAATATCCCACCATGATCCGAGTTATGTCACCCAAATGACATCATTAACTTTATGACATTAACATTTGCACTGGTGACACATAACCTCTGTCTAACAAATATAATACAATAATAAAATAATAATAATATATATAAAATAATCTATAATAAGGCTATGTTCACACGGCAGTAATTGCGGGATGTTTTTCTCCCGCAATTATGCCGTGTGCTCAGGAACGGGGGAGGGGCGGGGGGCCGGCAGATCACCGGCCCCCTAGACATTCATTATTCACGGCGCGTATACGCCGTGAATAATTGACATGTCACTTATCTCCTCCCTCGACGTATTTGTCCGAGCGGGGAGAGGAGACGTAATCCATAGTTCTCTATGAGAACTGTGGATTGCGATAATGACTGGGACGTATTTCAACCTGTATTTTGCGCAGTACGGCACAAAATACGGGGTGAAATACGTCCCATTCATTGCCATGTGAACATGGCCTAATAACCTTTATTTATATAGTGCCAACATATTCCGCAGCACTATCCAACTATGCAATCATCTCATCATAAAGGTACAGACACATCCACCTGTGAAGTCATTACCTGTAAGATCAGTACTAACTTTGAGGTCTTAAAAATAACATGTTATCTTTTTTACTGGTCATCAACTCCTGTATATGAAATGGGCTCAGCTCACTGCATGTACTTCCCATACCTTACACCAAAAGTGTACTGTGGATGGAAGTAAGGGGTTAATGGGGACATCCTAGGCTTGGAGACCCCTGTTCTTGGTTATACACTCAAGAGTAGGTGTGACCTAAACCTGAAGTGCCCCCTGCCTTTTTAGCAGCTGTGGGTAGAGTATGTAGAGTATTATTCTAATGCTGCCACTGATCACCATACTCCACTTTTATTGTCTGCTTGTTCTGGATCCTTAAGGTGTACACATCAGGCAATGCTACTGATCCCTTGATATTGCCCATTGTTATGTCATCATTCTTGTGACATAATCTATGCATATATGCAATATTTCCCTACAGGGGATTCTCAGCCTGTGATTTTTTTATATTCCTCCACTGATGGTGTCATCAGTAGTAATGTCAATGATGTAATTCCCATTGACACCATGCCAAAATCATCACGTGGTTATGAGGCATTTAGCTAATTCTAAACTGTTTAGTTCTGCATCAAATTGTACAATGCTATGCCTAATACACTATTGATACATACAGTAGAACATACAGTAGAACATTTAAGCATTTGGTTTACTGAGCCATTGAGGTTCCCAAGATACCAGACCTTATAGTTATCATGTGGGCAGGTGGTGGATCAGCTGGGTCACCACAAGAGATGGCAATAACCACGCCAGGGAGCGGAGTCTATGGAGCCCTCTGGTACTCAACAGAGACTGCTGGTTGGACTTGGCTTTGGAGATCTTCCAGGTCACTTTGTCTGATGTGGCCACTCGCAGTGACAGCAAAGGTGCCAATGAGGTGCAGTAGGAACAGGCAAAGGCATAATCGGGTCGCAAGCTAACAGGTCAGGGAAGGGCAGAAAGTAGTCAGGAATCCTAAAGGATCACATATTTTTGCCACTTACAGATATGTGATATTTGATCATCTTCGTCTATAAATAAGTTTAATATTTTTAACTCTTTGGATCTCTATATTTACATTTAGTGTCATAATTCTTCCTGGTGGACCCCGCTTTGAGTTCTGGTCGCCAGCCGTGGCTGTTGCGACAGGGGCCGTGGTTTTGGCCGTAGTGCTCACCAGTGTGAACTCTGTCATTCCCTGCTCTGTATTTGTAATTGATTCCTGGCCTCTGGTCAGGAATTCTCCAGCACTCTATTAGTTAACCCGTTTCCTTGCAAGTCTCCTTGATTGACAGCCTTGTATTCCAACCTGGTCTTTTGTTACTTCCACCTATCACCTCTGTTTTTTGTTCTATGGTCTAGTATAAATAGGGTTCTTTGTCATTTCTCTTTGTCTGCTATATTGGTTTCTTTCTGTGTCTGTAGCTAGCCTTTTCTCTTGCCTGATTTACCTGTTACCTGACTTTGCTTAGTTACTTACTATTCTTCTGCCTTCTGATTTTGTACTGCTTCTCCTGACAGTTACTGACCTGGCTTATCTGACTCTCTGTAATTGTGTTCAGTGTTTGTTTCATCTGCATCCTGTGTATTCACTTATTTAGTGTCTCTCGCAGTCTTCAGTTGGGGCCGATCTGTTAAGGAGTCGGGCACCCCCAAAAGGCAGGGACAGTGGTTGGAAACAGCGTCAGGGCCTTGTTAAGGGGGCTGGCGCGGGTGGCGTTGCCCCCTGCGACCGCCCCCCTGCTTGCCCCCGTCCACGCTCCTGTGCACGCTGCTCCTGCTTGTCCCGACCGCCGTGCGCGTACCCGCTACTTAGGGCGCGCGACGGCTGGTCTGGATTTAAAGGGCCAGCGCATCGGTAATTAGTAATTGCCAGCCGCTGGTCCCTATATAAGGTATACGCCCCCTGCACTCTCTGCCAGATTGTTGGTGTGCGTACCTTGTCTTGAGAGTGTTTGGAGTTCTGTCTGATTACCCGTGTATCAGTCCATTCCGCTACATTTCCTGACCTTGTCTGTTTGCCGCCTGCCCTGACCATCTGCCCGTCTCTGACCACGAACCTCAGCCGCCTGTCCTGACCTCCTGCCTGTCCCCGACTACGCCTCTGGATTACGATTCTGTACCACGCAGTACCCCGGCCGCCTTCGCAAGCAAGTCACGTCAGGGGTAGCGACCTGGTAGCCTCACGCCGCAGCAAGTCCATCCCGCTTTGGGGCGGGCTCTGGTGAATACTGGGGGCTACTTAGACTCCGCTCCCTGGCGTGGCTTATCTATCATCGCTTGTGGTGGTCCAGCGAATCCACCAAACCCTTACAGGCCTCACCTTGTCTGTATCTACTTGTGCCTGACTGGTTCCTCACATTTAGGTGTTGTGTGAAAATCTTATGTAGTTTTAAGAAAAATTTATGTAGAAATCTAGAAAATCCTGAAGGGTTTACTAACTTTCAAGCACCACTTTATTGTTTTTGTATAGAAGGAAAGTCGGACCTCAGAATTCAGATGGACCCTATATTTTCCCAATCTAATATATACTGTACTGCCTCGGGAAACCCAAAAAAAGACTACCCTTTAAATTTCATCTCATTATGTTCTGCGATTTCTTTTATCAAACATATCATAGTAGCTATATGTGTATTATGTAATACTTCCATTAAATGGCTTAGTTTACTTTAGAATATACCTCTTTTTCTATAGAAGGGCAAAAGGGAAGATATCATAAACTTAAAGATGGTTTTGTTAAGAGTGTCAAAATATGTAGACAATGCACAGTTTGTGCACCTAGTCAAAAATGGCCAAATATTTTACTGCTCATTTCATGGAGAATAAACTTTATTTGTGAGGCTTTGCTAAATTCCCCATTATTCTGCTTGGATAATGCAGATAACCTTGACTCTGTCTCATTATCTCTGTGCTGGAATCAAATTACAGGGGAATGTTTTCTTGGCATTGAACCAAAAAGGGCTAAAATGGCAAGTAGTGCTTCTAATACTGAAAATGTTTTTTTGCGTGGAAAAGTAGAAAAAAAGTAACTATTAAAAGGTGCTATTAATAAGAAAACTGACATTTTTCAATACTTAAGAAAAGAGAGTAATTGGCAGGAGACACATTTGTTAGCCATTAGCCTTTTTATTACAGACAAAACTTGACAAAAAAGTGGTAGGAGTGCCCTTTGTTTTCCCTAAAAAATTTTGGAGCCTTATGAGAGAGCTCTTTTTTTAAAAATAATTGTGGGGGAGTGTCTCCATTAAAAAGCACCCCGGGCAAAGCTTTCCACTTCGCTTACGATACATAAGGGTTCCCCCGGAGGGCATATTGGAAACATAAATAGTTGGACCCCTTTTCATATTTTGGATGTTTAAAGATGAGGGGTTTTCCACAACCCCAAAATTTCACTAATTCATGATAAGCAAGTCTGGTCTGATCTTACATATCAGCTACAGTAGCACAAATTAGTGAAAAAGGTAGAACACACTGTTCTTGGCAGGTTCGTGAAAGGGCGTGAAAAGCTGAAAAAAGCCTTAAAAATTGGGATAGTGAAATCTGGTAGGTTTTAACTAATTTGAAAAAAAAGGGAAAAATTTTTTTTGCTTCCCCTTTCTATTGAAGACCCCAATACGTTAAAGGGATGTACCCACTATAGACTTTGAAGCCACATCAATAGTATGTGTCATGAAAGTCTGACAGAAGTAGGACCTGCACCTAACCAGTGAGTGGGCCCCCAAAAGTGTTGACTCAGAAAGGTGCCCTTTTTTACTTTCACAAAACTCTCCATTCTGTTCTATGGGGTTTGGAAAGACTGTTTTTATAAAAATTTAAAAATTTGGACAGTCCCCCTTGGTTTTTTTTTCAAAAAAAAATTTACAAATTGGGGCATTATCTCCAGGTCAGTGAACAGACAATGAAATATTGTATCTGGGGTATACAGAATATGCAACTATTAAAGGGGTTTTATGGTTGAAGTGTTCGTGCTCTTCAACTAATTCTATAATTGAATTGAAATCCGGGCGAGTCTCTCCTCTCAGCAAATGTCCTCCTGTCGGAGGGATTCCTCCCTCAGCAGCGTCTCTCTCATTTCACAGGCTTTTCTCTTCTTTACTGAAGAGCTGAAATCTCCTTTTTTTATTTTTCAGTGAAGGGGAAGGTTGTGGATAGAACAGGGCTGCACCTCCCGCAATGTTTTTTGGTCTACAGCCTTCACTCCAGGGTGCACAAAACCCTTATGTGCTTAACTAGTTTAACACACAGTAACTAGAAACACAGTGAGGAGTCACACTATCCCCCTTTTTTCCTCTTTACAGGCGGAATTGTATGAGTGTTATATGGGGGGAAAACACCTAAGACGTGTTAATTTAGGGGTCTAGAGTTAACAGCAGAAAAAAAAAAAAAATCAATCATTCACCTTGAGCTGGGAGATGATATAAGCCAACAGCGCTCTCCATACCTGGTTTTACTTTTTATTTTAAAGCTCGAGGGGGTAAACAAAGATGGCAGGGAGCCAATCACAGCACAGGGGGGGGTTCCTGGGCATTTCCTGTCTGGGGGGGTTTTCCCAACAGGCTAAATAAATTTCCCGTCAGCCCAAAACTTCTGGGGGCATGTCCCGGGCAGAATCCGACGGGGGTGGGAGTCCCCCACTACCCCAAACACGAAAAGGGGGGGTGTCCAGACAAAACAAAAAGAAATAGAAACGATACACAGAAAAATCTTTTCTACTATCAAGTGACCCAGGGAATGGAAACCAATTACAAAAGTGTTATTTTTTTTCTGTCCCCCAAATTGAAAAATAGACTTTGTAGCGAGAAAACCCCTTTAACTGGAAATTCAAATAAAAATGAGGTACAACATCACTACTTTATTACTTAAATTTAACCCCTTATTGAGAATAGACATGGGTTCATCTGTCAGTAAGGGAGTATGGAGCGGATTCACTCACTCCATATGAGGTTGTAAATTTCAGCTGACACCCACCCACTATCAGCAAGGATCAGAGAGAAGTCCAACCTCTGCTTTTTAACCCATTAGAAACCGTGGCAATCCTGGCTGTGATGTCAAAATGAATGAGTGACAATGCCCTGATTGCCCCCCTGCAACATGATTGTGGTGTGGTGTTATGGCAGCTGGAAGCCTTATGAATACTTCTGTCGCTGCCATGTTAATACCCCTAATATATCCTGCCGTATTTTTACATTTTTATGTATATAATGCAGAATGATGTACAAACGATCACTGTCTTTGTGATCAAGTACCCCAATGCAAACTATTATGGGATTTAAAAATGTGCACATTATTGGTATTGTCAATAGATCAAGTCGGATCTATTAAAATATACTATTATTTATCCTGTATGATGAACACCATAGAAGACAAATTTCCTAACACCAAAATTGCAGGTTTTTTTTATTTGTCATTTCACATCCCCAAAAAATTGGAACAAAAGGTGATCAACACTGTGAACTCCAGAAAAACAAAGCCCCTGCAAAAAAAAAGGCATGATCGCATATTTTTCACACTCTTCCGCACATAGAATTGTACATGATATGGACAATGGCATCATTAAAAAGTACATCTTTTCCTAGAAAAAATGCCCTCATATGACTATGTAGACAGAACATAAAAAGTTATGGGTCTTGGAGGATGGGAAGGATAAAACAAATGCACCAAAAAAAACTTTGGGCCACATGTATGAAAACTGTCTAGGTCTAAAACTCACTTTGCTTCCCATAGAAACCAATCAGAGTGCCCCTTTCATTCCATGTAGTGCTCTGGAAAAATGAGAGGGGCACCATAATTGTATCGACTCACAGAGTAAAACTAACTTGTCACATATACTGCACGGTGAACACTGTTAAAAATAAATCAAACATTACTAGGATTGCAGTATTTTCTTCACCCTGCCTTCCAAAAAACGGATTTAAAACCGATCAAAAAGCTTTGTCCCTCCAAAAATACCAATAAAAATGATAACTCTTCCCATAAAGAAACAAGCCCCTACACAGCTCTTTACACAAAAAATAAAAAAGTTAGGGGTCCTCAGATTTGGGCGGTGCAAAAACATTTTCCTTTTTGAATAAAATGTTTTTATTGTGAAAAAAGTAAAACATAAAAAAAATTTTAAAAAATTTGGGTACCGCTTAATTTATCGACCTTGAGTAACCAAACATTTCTTTTTATACCACACAGTGACCACTGTAAAAAATAAAAATAAAAAACACTACCAGGATTGTTGTATTTTGTCAAAAAGGCCTCACAAAAACTTTAATAAAAAGTGATCAAAGCATCTTATGAACCCCATAATTGTACTTATAAAGCCGATGGCATGGGGGCCCCGGCAACCCTAAACCCGGTGGTTTAGGGGACGCGCTTGTCCCTTGCCGACCCCCCCTCACTTACCCCCACATTCCCGCTCTCTCCTTCTCCCCGACGGCGTCCCCTTCCCTTGGGCGGCGCACACCGGCCCCCGTTTTAAATTTAAACGGCCCGGGGCACCGGTTATTGGGTATTGCCACCACTGTCCCTCATCTTCGATTCTATTGGGGGGCCCGCCTGGCCAAAAAGTTGGGACTTGTGAATCCTGCGCCCCTGTTCCCCCTAAAAAAGACGCCTCTCTCAAGCAGCTGGTCTGCTTCAGCCACTGCCCATCCCCAGCGCCCGGACCCCTTGGCTATGGGGCTTTGGGTGATTAGGATGGATTTTCCAAAATGTCTCCTTTTTTCCCCCTGCCCGGCCACCCTCTGCTCCGGTTCGCCACCTGTTTTTTCAACACTCTTCCCGGTTTTGGCATCCCTATGTACGCAACTCCAAGTGAAATTGGCTTCTCTTCGGCCACCATCCCCAGTCCAAAGGCAGTGGAGGGGTTAACCTCTCCACCTGTCCATTGCCCCGCACCAGGACAATTGGTCTAAATTTTTTACCCTGACAGAGTTTTCCTACAACCTTGAGATTCGGGAAACCCCCTGGTCTGCCCCCTTCTTATTGTCTATGGGCGACATCCCCCCCCGCCCCCCTCCCTCTCGGTTCCCCTCCAAGGCCCCTGCTGTGGAGGAGCTGGTCCACGCAATTTCTACCGACAGATCGAAGTCCTGTTATCATTATCTGCTGACACACAAAGCATTGCCTGGGCTAGTCCTTTAATTGAAACTCAAGACGCCCGGCTGAATAAACCTGGAAGAGTTCATCGACCCCAAATGAGTCAGATGTTTGACGATCCCAATCGCGGTGTTACTGCTGGGCTGCAATACTACCCTTTGGGCGCAAGGGCAAACGCCCCGTTGCCGAGTATGCCATGGAGTTCAAGAGGTGGGCAGTCGACACCAACGGGAAAATGACACAGCAAAATTGTTCTTTTTTTGGGAAAAGGGAACTACACATTCCCAATAAAGGATGAACTTGCCCGTTGCAGAGGCCTCTTTAGGTTTGGATGCCTTAAATTAATCACTGCATCCGAATCGATACCCGACTATCTGAACGAAAACAAGAGAGGTGGGCTACTCTAAATTTTGATACCAAGCAGTCCCTGCCAGTCCCTGTCAGCTTTCCTAAGGAACCTCAAGTGAAGATCCGCAGAGAGCCAGGAATTGAGCCTATGCAAGTGGATTCCATATTAAAACGTGAGAGCACAGAAAGAAAGGAGCACCAGCTTTGGGAAAGTCTTTGCTTCTATTGTGGAAAGTCTGACCACTTCCATTATAAAACTGCCCTAGCCGTCCACGGAGATTGGTGGCAGCCATTATGGACAATGACAGATCAGATGAAGAATCAATTGATTCTGAAACAGACTTTTCTGAAAAGTCAATTTTCCTCTCCATCTCATTGGTGGCGTCGCACATTAAGAAAGAAAACAAAGACTCTCATTGCTTCCTTCCCATCAAGTTCCTGGTTAACTCTCAATGGGTATCTACCTCAGCTATGGTAGACTCAGGTGCAAGTGGGAATTTCCTGGACCTGTCTTTTGCTCAGAAGCACGGGGTTAAATTTCAGAATAATCTCTCACCCGTGGTAATGGAAACGGTAGATGGATCCCCACTGAACTCAGGGCCAGTGAACCAAGAGACAGAACCACTTGAGATCATTATGACACCCCATCATCGTGAAGTCCTGTCTTTCCTATTGATCTCTTCCCCACACTTCCCTGTCTTCCTAGGTCTACATTGGCTACAAGCACAGAACCCAGTCATCAACTGGCAAACCAAGGAGATAAGCTTCCCAGTGGAGGATGTCCTTCCCTCAGCTCACTCTGAACAAGGCCCTGAAGATCCAGCTCAAGATAACAAATAGTAGAGGCTACCTCGGAATACAGGGAATTTGCGGACGTCTGCACAAACAGAATGCAGCCCAGCTCCCCCACACCGACCCTATGATTGCCCCATAGACTTTTGCTTCCGGGTGCCCCCAAATACCCTTGGTAACATCTTTTCCTCTGGCAGGTTCCTGAATTAAAGGCTCTCAAGGATTACATAGAAGAAATCTGGCAAAAAAGATTCATCCGCTCTCTTTCCTCACCCCAGCGGGGGGCTCCCATTCTTTGTGAAGAAGAAGGACGGTTTCCTTAAGACCATGCATTGAACTACAGAGAACTTACAAAATTACCATCAAAAAACGTTATCCTCTACCACTGATCACTGAGCTACTGTAGAGAGTGCGACATGCGAAGATTTTTTCCAAATTAGATCTACGAGGTGCTTATAACTTGGTCCGAATCAGATCTGGAGATGAATGGAAAACTGCCTTAGGTACGTTACGGACACTTTGAATATTGGTATTATGCCTTTTGGGCCTTTTTTAATCCCCCTGCCACCTTTCAACATCTTGTCCAATGAATCTTCCAGAGACTCCTAGATCAATTCATAGTCATTTATTTGGTTTGATATCCCTGATTTTCTCCAACTCGAAGGAAGAACCCCAAAGGAGACATGTGAAACTTGTTCTGGAGCGGCTAAGAGAAACCAACTTTACATTAAGATTGAAAAATGTGTGAATTTCATCAGACCGCTATCAAATTCCTTGTTTAAATAATTCCACCCCATGGTCTACAAATTGACTCTAGCAAGATTAAAGCAATAATAGACTGGTTAACCCCCAGGAACATAAAAGATGTCCAATGTTTCATAGGTTTTGCCAATTTCTATAGACGCTTCATCAAGAATTTCTCAGAAATAATTTCTCCTACTACACAGTTGACTAAGAAGAAAAATGCTTTTGTTTGGTCTCCTCAAGCACAAGAATCCTTCTCTCTCCTAAGGGTCAAGTTCACTACAGCCCCCTGTATTAGTTCATCCCGACCCAGAACTCGCCTTCATTGTGGAAGTAGATGCTTCAGACTGTGCTGTAGGGGCCATACTGTCTCAGAGAACGGGAGACAAGAGTTTATTACATCCCTGTGCGTTTTTCTCCCGACGTTTATCACCCGCTGAGAAGAATTATGATGTGGGGAATAAAGAACTGTTAGCTATCGTTAACAGCTTTTTAAAGAATGGAGACATCATCTTCAAGGAACCTCACAGCAATATTTGTCTTACTGACCATCGTAAACTGGAATTCGTTAGATCGGCCAAGTGTCTATCTCCTCGCCAAGCTCGCTGGAGTATTTTCCGCAATCAATTCAACTTTGTAATCTCTTACAGGCCCAGATCCCGTAATGGCAAGGCGGATGCTCTATCAAGAATGTTCTCCAACAATTCTACTCCTACTATTCCGCCCAAGACCATTGTTCCTGAGTCTAATGTTTTGGGAGTAATCCATAAAAAAGACTTGCTTAAAGAGATAAGAGAGGCCTATGACACTGACTCCTTACTGTCCCGACCACCTGATGATGTACAGTTAGTGCTTAAACACAAGATGTGGACCCACGGGCAGCATCTTTATATACCTGAAACCATCAGACTGAAGATTCTGAGGTTAGTCCATGATTCGAAGATTGCGGGTCACAAAGGAGTACAGAAGACGCAGGAATTTTTATCCTGATTCTTTTGGTGGCCCAATTCTCTACAGGATGTTAAAGAAGTAGTAGCATCATGTGCATCTGTGCTAGATGCAAAACTCCACGTTCTTTACCCACGGGTTGTTAAACCATTGCCGGTCCCTCTCGCCCTGGGGTTCTATATCATGGACTTTTTTCGTAGATCTACCACCTCTAAGGGGAAGAATACAATTCTCATGGTAATTGACCGGCTCACAAAGGCTTCACATTTCATCCCATGTACCGGTCTACCCTCTACCAAGGACACTGGTGACCTCGTAGTTCGAAATGTGTTTCGCCTTCATGGAGTTCCTGATGAAGTTATCTCGGATCGTGGGATGCAATTTACATCAAAATTTTGGCAGAGTTTTTGCTCAGCACTTGACATCGATATCAATCTATCAACTGCCTTTCACCCACAATCTAATGGACAGACTGAACTCACAATCAGACCCTGGAAACCCGTAACCCGCGATGCTATTTTTTGTCCACCTACAAGTGACTGGGTTGATCTGCTTCCCCTGTGGCTGAATTTTCGTACAACAATTCTCAAAATGCCTTCACCAAACAGACTCCCTTTTTTGCCCAAATTTGGGATACCATCCAAAATATTCTTCCTAAATTCCCTGCTGTTCCACATATTCCAGCTGCTGCGGAAAGGATCTCTGATACAGCAAAATTACAACTACTAAAGGAAACACTAGAGAGGGCTCAAGAAAAATACAAGAAGATGGCAAATAGACGTCGTAGCCAGCTCCAACTTTTAAGGTGGGGGATAAGGTATGGCTCCCCTACCAGAAATTTGAAACTTAGAGTTCCTTCACCAAAACTGAGACAGAAGTTTGTCGGGCCGTATAGGATTATCAAGATAATCAGTCCAGTAGCTGTTCGGCTCAAGCTCCCACCATCTATGAAGATCCATCCTGTTTTTCATGTGTCTCTGCTAAAGCCTGCCGTGCCCAATTTCCCTTTCGGGACGTGTTTCTCCTCCTCCTGATGCATGGAGATTGATGGACAAAAACAGTTTGTTGTGGAGCAAATCCTAGACTCGAGAAGTTTCAGAAACCAGCTACAATACCTCATTAAGTGGCAAGGTTATGGGCACGAAGAAAATTCGTGGGAACCAGTGAGTAACATCAATGCTACTAGACTGATAAAACAATTTCATCAAAGACATCCGGAGAGACCGAGTCAGGTATCGTCCAGAGGCCTCTGTTGAGGGGAGAGTAATGTCAGGAATCTCCTGCTATGACTTGGAACTTGTTTACTGTGTTTGCCCTTAGGTTTGCCCTCAGTCAAGATGGTGGATCGTGTCTCAGCTGGGTGCCATCCTGTTTCCTGTTGCCAGCCTATATAAAGTTCTCAAGCCTGTTGCTCATTGCTTGAGTATTGTGTTTAAGCTCCTGCTGTGCAGTCCTCTAGCCTGGAACTTGACTTTCAAGTTAGTTCCTCACCTTTGCGGTTTACCCTGCAAACTTCTGATACCTATGTATCATTCAACTGTGCTTCTCCTGACCTTGCCTGGATCCAGTCCACATCTCTGCTGCCTCCTGTTCCAGTCTGCATTGTCTTCGCTGTGTCCAAGCCAGTCCTCGCCATTGGATTCCAGCTGTATCCACTAGTATCGTGACACTCTACTTCCGCCCATACTAAGATTCAAGCTGACAGGAGACGAAGACCTCTCCCAATTTTCTCTCCGGGAGACAAGGTATGGTTGTCTTCTAGGTACATCCGCCTCAAGGTCCCCAGCTACAAGCTTGGTCCTCAATTCTTGGGTCGGTTCGAGGTGCTGAAGCGCATAAACCCAGTAGCTTATAAGCTTCATCTTCCTCCTACTATGCGGGTCCCGAACTCCTTCCATGTCTCTCTCTGAAACCGGTCCTAAATCGCTTCTCGTGGGAACCTGCTACCCCTACCCCTGAGGCCGACGCCTCCAACGTCTTTACTGTAAAAGAGGTTCTGGATATGAAGACGGTCAGAGGGAAGTGGATATTGCTCATCGACTGGAAGGGGTTCGGGCCTGAGGAGAGGTCCTGGGAACCAGAGGACAATATTCTGAACTGGAGTATTGTTCAGAGATTCCTTCAGACTAGAAAGAGGGGGAGGCCAAAGGTGGGGGACCCTCAACCCGGGTCGCAGGCACAACTATGCCCCCCAGTCTAGCGGCGCCGCTGCCCGCTTGTCCTGCCGGCTGAACCCCGGCTCACTTACCCGACCATGTTCCTGCTGCTGCTCCTGTCTCCCGGTGCGTGCGTCCCCGCTCACTAGGGCGCGCGCACGCGCTGGCTCTGTTAAATGTAAAGGGCCAGCGCATCGGTAATTGGGTATTGCCGGCTGCTGTCCTTATTTAAAGGGGTTGTCTCGCTACAAAGAATAGCTCCAAATTGTAGGGAACACATAATAAAGACATTTTCCAAATATATTGCTTTGTTCCTCTGTTTTCCCTAAGGAGATACAAGAGAATTCATGACCTCCCTGGCTATTTCAGTTCCCTCAGTAACTGACCTGTAAACAATTCACCCCCTGCTGTTTGTTCAATGAGAAAACCATTTGAGTGACATATCACCCCAGGTCCGGGCGGGTGTCCTGTGCTCTCACCCGTAAAAAGTTTTGATTTATGTAAAAAAACGAAAAAAAAATTTAAAGGTTTTTCTTTGGGGATCAAAAGAAGTACCGGGTTAAAGTAGTTTGAGAAGCTAATTAAATTAAAATTAGCATTGAAACTCAACGGAGCTGGAGCTTATGAAAAATTAGTCGTCTAAAAGGGAAAAGGCCCGAGTATTTCATTAAAGCTTTTCTTTTAAAAACCCTCTAAAAGGGGAAGGAAAAACTCCTTTAACCGCCTTTTCCTGATCCCCATTGCCGGATCTTTAGTGCACATTCCCTTTTGGGAAAAAAGCATTCCAAAGTCTTGTTTGATTACCTTTAACCGACCTTTTGGCCCCCCGGCCGTCGACCACGAATCTTGCCCTGCCCGCCCTTCCTGGTGTCCACGCCCACGAACCTTCCCCGCCTGCCCTTCCTTCCTCCCCACCCCCAAATACAAGTCCCCTTTCCCCGATTTTTTTCCCCTACACCTCGGCTCCCCGTAAGAAGTCACTCAGGGGTAGCGATTGGTGGGCCTCCCCCGAAACCAAGTCCATCCCGTTTTTGCGGAGGGTTTCGGGTGAAAACCCGGGGACCTACTTAGATTCCGCCCCTGGATTGGCTATTCCCCATCGTTTTCCCGGGGTCCGGGGGTTCCACTCCCTCCAACCGTGAAAATTTACAACTCATCACGCAAATAATCAGCTCCGTATTCAGAAAAATAAAAAAGTAATGGCTATTAGATTATGAAGATATAAAAACACAATTTTTTTTAAAAGCATTTCTATTGTGTGAAAGTAAATAATCCCAAAAAAAACAAATTTTAAAACTTTATCATTGAAATTCCCACCACCCTTTATTGCGAAATTAACCTGTCATTTTTCCCGCATGGTGAACACGGGAAAAAAAGGCCCCCGGGTAAAAAAATATGGAACCCCTGTGCTTCCCCCCAAACCCAAACAACTCTAGATGAGATCCATGGTGGTATTGAATTTAAAATGGGGTGACTTCTGGAAAGTTTTAACCCGTTTTTGCTTCTTTGGGGGGTTTTTCAGACATGATATTTTCCCCCAAAATTTCTTAAATCAGGTTTTGGAACTATCTTTGTTTTTTCTCCTTTTCCAAAATTTAAAAGCCCCTCCCCCCGAATTATTTTATTATTATTGTGCCCGGGCCCGCCAGAGCTCGAGGGAAAAACGACCCACACCTTCCGTTTTTCGGGCATGGGAAACTGAAGTATAATCACGTAAAAAATTTAAATTCCCAAAAGAACTTTTTAAAACACATGAAATTCAAACACCAATGATTGGTTAAATTGGGGGGTCCCCTAAAGACAAGTTTTTAATTTGCATGTTTCGTTTTGAAGCATTAGCTAATAAGATAAATTTTTAAGCCCCTTCCCCTGTTTATCTGGGGGGGGAGAAGTCCTTGACTTTCTTTCTTTTAAACAGGCCCAAAAGCATCGGGCCCAAGGGGAAACTGTGTGAGAGATATTGATAATTTTGATAAGGATGTATTGCGTTTAAAAACAAATTTAACAAAATACCCGATGAA